>WBMW01002715.1:302848-463439 GCA_013396635.1 Penelope pileata | reverse complement strand
GCGGCGTTGGTTGATGCTCTGCTGAACATGAGCCGACAGTGTGCCCAGGTGGCCAAGAAGGCCAATGGCATCCTGGCCCGTATTAGAAATAGCGTAGCCAGCAGGAGCAGGGAGGTGATCATCCCCCTGTACTCAGCGCTGGTGCGGCCGCACCTCAAGTACTGTGTTCAGTTTTGGGCCCCTCACTACAAGAAAGACATCGAGGCCCTGGAACGTGTCCAGAAAAGGGCAACAAAACTGGTGAGGGATCTGGAGCAGAAGTCTTATGAGGAGTGGCTGAGGGAGCTGGGATTGTTTAGTCTGGAGAAGAGGAGGCTCAGG
The DNA here is from genome assembly GCA_013396635.1 of Penelope pileata. Classification (NCBI taxonomy): domain Eukaryota; kingdom Metazoa; phylum Chordata; class Aves; order Galliformes; family Cracidae; genus Penelope; species Penelope pileata. Next base: position 463,118 of record WBMW01002715.1, on the reverse strand, counting down.
GGAGACCTTATCGCACTCTATAACTTCCTGAAGGGAGGTTGTGATGAGGAGGCGATCAGGCTCTTCTTCCAGATAACTAATGACAGGACAAGAGGGAATGGCTGTAAGTTGCATCAGGGAAAATTTAGATTAGCTATAAGGAAAAACGTTTTCTCTCAAAGAGTGGTCAGGCACTGGAAGGGCCTGTTCAGGGAGGTGGTGGAGTCAATGTCCCTGGTGCTGTTCAAGAAGCATCTGGATGAGGTGTGAAGGGATATGATTTAGTAGCTTAGTGGGTAGTGATGGTGATAGGAGGACGGTTGGACTAAATGACCTTGTAGGTCCTTTCCAACCTTGTGTTTCTATGATTCTATGATTCTACATCATTGTTGAGAAAATACTATTTCAAGTTAATTTAAAAAAAAAATTTGTAGATGTTTCTTTCCTCCCAAAGTAAAAGAGTTAATTTATATTTTAAAAGTAACATTTATTATAGTTTTCACACGAAAGATTAAAGTTTTAATTAAAACAAGAAGTGGTTTTACTTTCTTTCTGCAAATCTTTTGGGAAAAGAAAAAGCCTTAGGTCATGAAAATTCCTCTAGCATCTTGCATTAGAAGCGTTAAAACCTGAATTAAAGAACATAATTCAGATCAAGTTCTAGCGCCTGAGCCAAAGATGACATTGCTGGCTGCTAGCTACTCCAAATTTTCTGAGCAGGTGTGTTGACTCACTCTCTGAGAAGCATGAGGAGAAACGTTGGCCTCGCTCCAACCCCGAAACATGGGGCGAACCAGCTCCATGGCTGCCCTGGGAATGAGCACTGCTGTCAGGCACAGCAATCTGCATGGGAATGTGAAGCGTTGCTTTCACATCGTATTCCAGGGAGAGAGTGGTGGTGCTCTGTCTGGAGGCAAGGGGATGATTCGCAGCCACACATTTGTATCCCACATTCAGACATCCATGGCTAACACAGCTTTTGTGGGGGGAAGGTTATGCAGATTGCAAAAGCAGGAAGCCCTCAAAAGGTGATTTTTCCTGAGAAAGTCGCTGGATGCTTGGCTTCTAACTCCTATCTGTTTTTGGAAAACACTTGTCTTTCCCAGCATATTTTGAACATTGCTGCAATTTTTATCCAGAGTCTATCCAAGCTTGCTTTAGTATTTAGTATCATGGTATTTGTAAACTTGCTAGTTGCTTCCTGGTTACCCTTTTTTTTTCCTCCCAAATGATTTGCATTACTGGAAATTTATAGGAGTATATTAAGGATGCAACATTAATGATTTTACTTTGTGATGTATTTCTATTTAGTAAATAAATACTTTTATCAATCTGAGGACAGACACAAAGGGACAGGAAGTCCAGGGAAAAAGTCTGCCTATTCCTTCCTCCTCTCCCCTTTGCCCTTTCCTGAAATCTCCCAATAAAGTTTGGAAGAATCTATGGGCTTTTCAGAGGTGCCTCAAAAAGTATCCAAGGCCTTGAGAGCAAGGAAAGGAAGGTGTCTTTGCAGAAAGCTCTTTCCCTACAGCTCCCACATGACTAAATGCAATGGCTGTTAGTGTCACTCTCTTAATTATTTTTAAAAGTAACAGTTGCATTTAACAGAACTGCTAGGGTTTGGGACATCCAGTGTTATTGCAATTAAAACCTCAGAGGTTAAACGAGCACCTCTAGTTGTACACGGAAGTCATGTGGAAACCACAAAGCCGTTCTCCAGACTAGTTGAAGTTTGTGGAATATACTTCTGCCACTTGGAAAAAACAGACAGAAAGTAATGAAAGCCCACAACACAACATCATTCACAGTTCTCTATAGGCAATAAATGCATTTATTTGCGTAGCCTGCTGGTAAGTGGCAGAATAAAGCTGGGACTTAAAACAGCAGATCTCTCATGTTTACAGACAGCAGTAGCTGACATTTTTGTTGCTAGCATTAAAATGTTAGAGGGAGGCTGTCTCTGCTCAAAAGGATCGGTGCAACTATGAAGCACCTCAGTGGAAGTCAGTAGAAAGATAGCAGCCAACATTTGCTTCAAATAGGAGAATACATTTGTTTCTGGCAGCCTCATGATAGTGACTGGTTAGGACTGGGTATTCAGGGGAGGTTAACACAGCCTCCTCATATCTGTCAGGGGAGGGAACAGGACTTTTTGTGGACCTTGCAGGCATTTGCCATTCACGGACTTCTAATCTTGATTACAAAAAATAAAAGCATCTGCAAATATGTCACTGTAATCTCTAGTCATTCATTTTAAGAGTTTTGAATTTTAGTGGAAACTGCCCTATTTTTAACTACTGAATACCTGTGGTTATTTTCTTCAAAGCATCTATTTGTTTAAGAAGTGCTTTCCTACAAAGTTTTGTATTTTTTGTAGCCAACGTAAATTTTTTAATTTTTTTTTAGCCACGTAAATTTTTAAAAAAGTATGTATTTAACAGGCTGATTCTATGCTAGGCTAACGTTAAGTGCTGGTCCAGACACTCCTCTCTTTTGCTCTCTTTTGCTTCCACAAGTCATTTTCTAAACTTGACAGGGATATTTGAAATGAGAAATCAAGATGTGAAGGAAGATGCTTGGTGTGGTTACTGCATGGCAGCACACATTCCAGCTCACAGCTAATTACAAGCAATGCTGACATCTGAGAGCTGGGAACAAACCGGGATATTAAATCTGCTTATTTGTACAGTAAAATCTTTTCCATAAAGTATTATTTTACTTCATAGAGCCAAGGGCAATTTGCAACATCAATGTTAGTAGAATTTTAATGTATTAATAAGGGAGAATAAAAGATGACATAGCTTTATTAACTTAGCATAGAGATAGACCATGGACCAAAACATTAATCATAAGCATTCCTCGGCTGACCTCCCAAAGGGCCAGGCTCCTCCAGCTAGGCTTATTAATCCCCATGGGAATAATAATATCCCATTTCAACAGTGAGAACAAAATACTTGTCTTGGTTTTAGTTGATGGATGGACTAACTATATTTTTATTTCTTTAAGACAAATAACATCCCTCTCCATTTTGAGATCAGGCAGCATGGTAACAAGCAGAGTCTGAGAATCTCTGCTGGGTGGGATCACTGGTGATGAACTGAGCACTCCCTCTCATAAATACCAAGCTTTCTTTCTCTGGGCAGTTTCTTTTCATGACGCTATTTCCAACATATGGAAAGTACATTGCTTAATATAATACGGCCAATGTTTGCTTCTTCAGCACGTTGTATCCAAAAGTGACCTAAACACAGTGAAATAACCACCCCACACTTATTAATATTGTACTATCAGCCAGCTGCAGCAGATTTTCCAGAGGGTATATTGACAACTTGCATATGCATTTGCAAGTGTACTGTTTTCAGCTTCTCTAAATTATATGTGTTCATGGCTAAAGCTTGTCTGGAAAATACTGATAGCCTCTGTCATTTTCCCAGTGTATAAAAGGAGAGAGTCATTGGCTTTTTTGCAAAAATTTGGATGTAAAACCGGGAGAACCAGGCTCTACTTCCTCTGGAGCACTTATCAATATATCAGCAAGGAATAGGCTGGCACAGCTCTTCAGTAACTCATTTTCATTCCACTTTTTCCAGCATCTGTCTGTTTCATAAGATAAGAGAGCAGAGCTGTAGAAAAGGGATACGTGCTGAAGCATTTCCCATCTCAGTTCTTCATTAAAACAGTTTCCTTATTTTCTTTCTGGGATCTTTATTCCAGGAAAATAAATTCTCTGCTTGTTTGTCTGTTCCTGTTAAATGTTTATGTTTGGTCTTATAAAAATAGTAAACCTGAACATAAGCTGCAGCATAATATTAAGGTCAATATTTTTCATTAGCAATTGCATTACTTTCTCTCTATCTGAGGCAAGTAAAAACAGTATGAGCTAGATCCTCTCCCAAGCCAATGAGAAATAAAAGGGAGTATAATTAAATCCCTTACTTGTGGACTTTATTAAGATAAATTACAATTATTAGTAAGCCCACATGTGTTTTGCTGCAGCCACCAGAAGCCACATTGGTGTGAAGCGGCTATAGGAGCTTTTTTCTCCTTCCCTGTTTCCATTCATTTCCTAACTTCTGGCCATCTCCTGATCTGTGACAAGGGTTCAATGGCCCTTCCCTGGCCCATTTTTATTTGAACTGTATTTAGGGGTGAGTGGAGTAGACAGTTCAGGGGCAGAACCTGAAGTGTTGCACTGAACAGCAGAATAATAGCAGCAGTATTTTATTCATGCTGCCTTTTTCCGCTCTGTTATGTATACGCTCTCTGCTGCTAAATCCAATTGGAGAACAAATGCAGTTGTATTGATTTTCGTGTATCAGCTTCCACACAAGCGCAGCTGTGCACCAGCCCCAGGAGAGAGTTCTTTATTTTGTTCTTTCCTTAAGCAGAAGGCACCCTTTTAAAAAAGTATTTAGCTACGTTCCATGAAATGACTTCATGGAAACTGCATGGCTTCAAATATAACCCCGAGCACATATACAGTAAGGGAGAAACGCATTCTTTCTACAAGTCAAGTTTTGGGAGGGTGGAAAGCAAAAGCTGGGAGGTGTGGATCCAAGACCAAAAGAGCCAGGCTCAGTAAATTGGTCAGCTGTGCAGCATCTCTCCCTTGTTGCTCTGCAGCCTGCTGGCCGCAGTGTTACCCAGAGCGCTCTGCCAGCTGCATGGCTCACAGGGCCTGCAGCAATGCTACAGACTCCTCTGTAGGAACTGCAGGCTGTCAACAAAACCTTCTTGGAAAAGTGCATATCAGTCATTCTGATAACACACAGATCAGCTCTGACAAAGGAGAAGTCCAGAAAGAGAGAAGGCTTTTCCTGCAGCTGGGCTGAGAGAAGACTCAGCGGAGGTGGTTTAGAAAGCAAACGCTGCTGGGGGCTCGGCCTGGAAGCCTGGGCCTGGAGGGCCTGAAGGCAAGGGAGTTTGAGCTCAGAGCAGATTAAAAGCCGGGATCTGAAGTCCATGGGAGATGATGGAGGCAGAGCTGCGTACTACCTCTAGAATTTGAAGAGTGAAAGGGTTAGCAAAGAAACTCTGCTCTGTCTGGACTTACTGTGTGAGTGTTAGCACACTAAGCAATAACAGGAGAAAACAATCACCGCTGGTAGCCTCCAAGTGGCTTTTTCTTCTGTATGTCTCCTGCATGTGCTTGGTGCAGGTGTCTGCCCTGAGAAAGCACTGTGTCTTCATCCTGCTGAGTTCCTGCAGTATTTGCTCTGATTGCTGTATTTATGTTTCAGCCCTGAATTAGACTGTTCATTTCATTTGTTGCTCCATGCTGTTTGATGCTTTTTTATACAAGTTCGGTCCAAGAAAAATTAATTATTTGTGACTTTACTTAAATTTATGAAATTTCTTCACTGATTTGTTCTCATGAGACTGGCCCTGCCAAATCTCATAGCACTAAAGGAAATAAAATTGGTTCTCCCTGGAAACCTTACAGAAAATCAAGTCATGCATTGACTCCTTGAACAAAATAACAGCTGCAAAAAGCAAATGACACGGGCTGCAAGATGTTACCATTGCAAAATTATGAGGAAATAGTAATGTAATAGTGTTTAATTCCTTCCATTAGGAGAAAAAAATTCTGCTGTGCAGCATTTCAAATAGAATTGCCTCTGTAAGGAATTTTTTGTGAGCATCAAAATGTTAATTGTACATTCATACACCTGTGCTGAAGAACCAGCTATGCTTAGTCATTCAAAAAGGTGGACTACAATGTGCACAGGTGATAAAGTCATTTAAAACAGATTAAATTGTTTTGCTGTCCCACTCTTGCAAAATGGAACAATTCCCATTTTCCTAATATTTGATACTGCTAAAGTTGTTACCAAAAAAATTTGCTTTTGCAGCCAGTGTTTCTCCCAGCTGGCATGGGTGAATAGTACATCACAGGAAGGTTTTTTTTTGACTTCAAAGACTTCTTTAACTAGACTCCAAATGAAGTCCCTACTATTCAATTGTCCTCTTGAGAAATATTAAGAACAGGGTAAATTTGAAATCTATGTCTCAGACAATCCTTATTTTACTTCCACACAAATCTTTTCCATCAGAATACTCATACAGGTATAAACGAAAGATGTAGCCTTCAGCTGTAGTCAGCATTGTTGTGTGGAAGTAGCTGAGATAAAACTTTATCCCAAATACGTAAGCAGCAGCAAATGCAGATGGTGAAAAACTAGGTAGAGAAGAGAAAAGGAAAAATAAGGGAAATTTTCTGTTGATTTCAAATGGAACCAGGATGGTTCTGGAAAATATGAAAAGTTTTTTCTCTCTCATTTCCCTTGCTGATACCACTATTCCAATTAGCCTGGTTTTGTAGTCTGAGAAAACTGAGTTCTAGGAATCTGAGTTCAGGATAGTTAGTCTAAGCTAAATGAACCTATAAATCATTTGGAGGCTTACCCATCACGAAACGCCAGAAAATATGAAAGTGATCTGTCTAAGAGTACTTTGTGTTCCTGACACACGGAGTTCTGGGGATTCATTGTCTTATTGCATAATTTTGGGCACAAGGAACAAAACATCTGTTAGCAGAGAATGCAAGCTGTGGATAACTGTAGCATTAGAATGACAAAGAAATAAATATTCTTGGATACTTAAAATTACTTTGGTAAAGTGGTACAGAATGGTATAGCTACACTGGATACATCCTGCATCAACCACTTCAAATAACATAACCACAAAAGTTATTCCCAGTCAAGAAGACTATGAATAATGTGATAAGTGATAAGGTAAAAGTAAACTACATGGGATGCATACCTGAGTACATACCATGCACCAAATACAAGGCTATACATCAAATGCAATATGTATTTTCTCCTCCCAGACCAAAACAATGCAGAACTTAAAGCCCTTCATGGCATCCTAGATATAACCAGTATATTCAATGGCAACCTCAAGACACTGACTTGTGTTACAAGCAATGTGCAGCGACTCAGGTGAGCTCTCCTCTTCAGGATAAAGAAGATACTGCCTTTTCTGGGCCCATGTAGACCTGAAAGTGTGGTAGAAGAGATCTGATGGCTGCTTAGGACCTTGCAGCAATCTTGGGTCTTGTGCTGGGACTTTTTGATCTTTTTCCTCGTGCGACAACTGAACAATACTATGGCATGAGGTGCATCCTGGAGGGTTATGGGGCACGTTGAGTGGTGCCTAAAGGTAAGTTCCAAGAAAGGAAAAATGGCTTCCAGGTTTTGTTCACTCTTTTCTCAGCCAGTTCAGAATGTAGCTGTGGAAATGCCTATCCCCTCCACTTGCTTCAGCTTCTCTTACTGTAAAGTGAAAGCCTATGCATTAAAATTACTTGGAGACCAAATACATTGTTTGTGGCATGCTTTGCAAACCTCAGCTCAAAGGTATCACAGTAATGCAAATAAGTGCATTTCGTTGTACTATTTTGTAGGCTCTGTAGTTCAGTAATAGCACAGATAGATGTGGCCTCTGAATTCGTAATTAACACTCAAATGCAAAGCCACTCCATTTTCTCATCTCAAACTATAGCTATAAATCAAAATAAGTTTTTGGTTTTTATTTTTCCTAGGAAAGCTGTAAAATATTTCGGTTGATTGTAGTTTGACAGTTAATGATCTCTAATAAATTACTTGCAGTAATTAAAAATGAATGTTTTCCTATATTATATAATCAGTAATCAGAAATTGTTGGGAAAAACAGTGGTGATGTGAAAACACCATAATGTGTTTTGACAAGTCTTCTCATTAAGAAAATAATTACCCAAACCACTAAGTATGTGGGGAAAATATAACTTGTAAGGCTGGCAAATGATGAACACGTTCCTTCTATTTTTCATCAATTTTTTCTATGAAATGGAAGAATCTTCTGAAACATATCTGTAATTGCAGTTAAACCTCCAAAGGGAGGTATCCAAGACCAATTTCAAGTGCCAAAAAAAAACAGATAGTTGGCAGTCAAAGCACACCCACCCATAAAGTATATTTTGATCCAAAGTAGGCAATTTCATTTTGAATCTAAGGCTCACATCCCATCCTTAGCTCATCACAGATGGGTGCCTCATCTCTCACAGCTGTTTGAAACACCCAGATATTTCAGGCACAGCAGGGAGTGATGAGATCACGTTGTTTGCTGACCACTGTGAGCTTGCTTTTGTTGATATCTATTTCCTACCTTCACTTGCACAAAACACTAACCTAATTCTGAGTGTTATTGAGGATTATCCTCTTTTAAATCTATACAGGAGATAATCTCTCACTTTCACTGCAGAATCAGTCCTCAAACAAGACAAGATTATCCACATGATTTAGAATTCCTTTGTGCTACTTTTTCATTTCTTCCTTCTTCACTACATTATTCTTCGCTTCTTGGTATTGTGAAAAATCAAATGTTTGCAATGAGCTTGGTTAATTCTGTCTTGGAGTTGTCAACGGGATGAGAAATGAGTAAAACAGAGGTCAATGTTGGCTAATAAAATATTAACTTGGAGCTGATTGTCTTCCAACTGCAGCTGTTATCAGTCATCTATAGCCACCCTTAGCTAGTTTCATAAGATCTTTTACACATACAGATGTGATATTTCACCAGGTCTGCCTCTTATTTTCTTCTGGCATCACTTGGTTCAGTCATAAAAGCACACAGCAGCCCTATCCCATGAAGTGTCTATCTAATCTCCCATTCTTAGCAACTTCATAAGCTTGTAAAAAAGAGATGAGAAACCTGCAGCCCCACAAACAAAACAAAAGAAAGTAACAAATTGGAAGATAATAAAAACTGGCAAAAACAAGCCAACAAACCAACTAAAAACCTGGGATCAAAAAAAAAAAAAAGCCAACAACTCTGCCAAACTGCAGCATGAGAGACCAAAAAGACTCCCAACCACCAGTTTACCATTGAACAGAGTTCCATCCTGGAAATACTAAGAAGAAGCAAATTATTGGTCAGGTGCAAAAAAGCTGTTTTTAAGAAAATGAGGTGTCCATGTCCAAGTGTGAAATAAAGACATTCTACCTGAGACAAAAGTAGATGATCAGTGCATTGTTACCAGACACTTGGGAAATGCATACCAGTTGCTCCTCTGATATGGACGGCCTCTGGTAGCCCCATGGATATCCTGCTTGCTGCTGCTACAAGGGTTATGGCAGTACACACACATTTTTAACACATTTTCCTGCTGGCTTGTAAGGAAGAAAGAAGGAGACTATAATCACAACGTGTCACCTGCCTAATTTGCATTTAAGACACTTTTCATAACGCCTATATTTAAAAGTGTATATGAGTGATAAAGTTGCAGAAGTTAGATATATAAAAGGCCTCTGACAGTATCCTTTCCCATCTCCTAGTGGTGCAGGACCATCTCTCCTGCTCATTTCCAAGTAACTTATCGGGTATTTTATCCAAGATGTGGTACTTCCACTTCCTCTGTGGATTTATTCCACACTTGAGTGACTATGCATGACAGGAAGTCAAAGTGAACTCAATCTGAACCAAACAAAACGTTTTCTTAGGGCTCAAAATAGTTCATTTGTTTTATTTTTCTTTAATTTCCATGCATCTCTGACTTGCTGATATCTTCCAGAAACAGAAGTTTTCCAAATTTATTTCTGAAAATAGTCTTTTCCTGATCCACCAAAAGCAGAAGATACAGGAAATTGCGTGAGAATTGAGAGATACGTCACCAGGATTTCCAGGCTAGAAAATGAGAAGAAACTTCATATAAGTTTTCAGAAAATCTAGTTTTTTCTCTGAACAGATTCTTCACAGTCTTATGCATGAAAGCAATACTGTAAGTAGCTTTGACAGTGAGTTTTGCAGTTAGATATTACGAAGGGTTACTTTGACATTTTTATGGTCTGTTTTAATTAACTGAAGCAAAATCTGCTCTTCTGAGTGATTCGTTTATCCTATCAAGCTTTCTATTTTTGTAAGATTAAATCAGGAAGTTCACATTAAGCTTCCTTTCCTGGAATTCCAGTTGAACATTATTACCCTTTGTTTAGACTGTGTCACATTTAGCTGATAAGAGCAGAGTATATTCCATTGGAGATACAAGGATTCAGCAATTTAGATCACTTAAGAAGAATTCAGTATTTCCTTGTAAATTACTACACCTTTACATGTTGCAGGAAGTTACTAAAAATTAAACTTTAAAATCTGCAGGCAAAAACACATATACTACTACAAAGATGTGTCTCAGCAAAGGGTATGTAATTTTTTGTTCTTGACAGTAGGAGGTATGTTGAAGCTCTGCTTCATGTAATTCTTATTACAATGCTAATGCATCATGATCTTAAGGACACTGAAAAGAATCCTGAGCTGGCAGACAAATGCATGAAAAGATAAAAAGAGGCACTGAGTGGGCACTGAGTCACCCATTGGCGGCCCAGATAATCTCCCTGGAGAGGTTTGCTGCCTGCTGGGGACCCACATTCAGGACGTCAGGAAGAGGTACCAGGTATGACAAAGACAGAGGACTACTATCCACTCCTGCTTTTTCAAGCTGGGTCACAGGAGGCTGCAACTAGGAAAATACAAAATGCTTAAAAAGACTTTACGTCCCTTAGGAAGATCTTGAAGGGATCAGGAGCACAGGTAGTGTTCTCCTCAATCCTCTCACTTGGACACTGGGATATGGGCAGGAGGAGAACAGACCAGTTGAATGAATGGCTGTGTGGATGATGTCACATTCAGGGTTTCAGTCCTGTAATCTTGGATGCACCTTTGAGAGACCGAGCATCTTAATGTTGGATGGGACAGAACTGACCAGGAGGGGCAAGCTGGCAGGACTTGTCACCAGAGCTTTAAACTAGATTTGACAGGGAAGGGGATGTACTGCTGAGTGACAGAGAAGAGCCAGGGAACACTGTCACTTTGAGAAGCAGCGGGGGAAAACCTCAGATTTGTCTCAGGGGAAATTGAGAGGGCTCCTCCAAGAAGGTAATGTGGCCAATGGCCCAGCTGAAGTGCCTCTACACCAATGCACACAGCAGGAGGAGACAGAAACCATGGTGCAATTAGAAAACTATGACTTAATTGCTATCACAGAAACATAGTGGAATGAATCACACAACTAGAATACTACAGTTGATCACAACAAGCTCTTTAGAAGGGATAGGCTGGGCAGGAGGGGCAGGGGAGTTGCCCTCTATGTTAAAAAGTGAATAGATTGTAAAGAGCTGCCTCTGAGAAGGCTGAAGTACTCAACAAGCTCTTTGCCTCTAAATTGGAGAGATGTGGATTTGAAGGCTGGACTATTCAGCGAATAAAGAATTGGTTGGATGGTCGTTGTGGTCAAGGGATCTATATCCTGGTGGCGGCTGGTCATGAGTCCATCTTGAGACTGGTGCTCTTCACCATCTTTATCAATGACATAGACTGTGGGATTGAGCATGCTCTCAGCAAGTTTGCTGATGACACCAAGCTGAGTGATGCAGTTGACACAATAGAAGGAAGGGATGCCATCCAGATGGACCTGCATTGGCATGAAAAGTGGGTGCACATCAATCTAATGAGGTTCAACAAAGCCAAGGTTTGCACTTGGGTCAGGGTAAGATCAGATATGTGTACAGACTGGGAGAAGAACTCCTTGAGACTCCTTGACTCTTCTCCTTGAGAAGAATTCCTACAAAGAAGGACTTGTAGGTCCTGGCAGGCAAAAAGCCAGCAGTGTGCGCTTGCAGCCCAGAAGACCAACTGCACTGTGGGCTGCATCAAAAGAGGGATAACTAGCAGAGAGAGGGAGGTGATTATCTCCCTCAACTCTGCCCTTGTGTGGCCCCATTGAATCCAGCCATGGGGGCCGCAGCACAAGAAAGAAGCAGAGCTGTTGGAACGAGTCCAGAGGAAGGCCACAAAGGTGATCAGAGGGCTGGAGCATACCTCTCATGCAGAAAGGCTGAGGCAGCTGATCTTGTTTAGCTTGGAGAAAAGAAGGCTCCAAGGAGACCTCATTGTGGCCTTTCAGTACTTGAGGGGAACTTATAAACAGGAGAGATAGCAACTTTTTACATGGGCAGATAGTGATAGGACAAGGGGGAGTGGCTTTAAACCAAAAGAAGGGAGATCTAGGTTAGGAAGAAATTTTTGCTCAGAGGGTGGTGAGGCACTGGAACAGGTTGCCCAGAGAAGCTGTGGATGCCCCATCCCTGGAGGCCCTGGGCAGCCTGATATAGTTGGTGGCAACCCTGTCCAGAGCAGGGGGGTTGGAACTGAATGGGCTTAAGGTCCCTTCCAACAAACAGCATTCAATGATTCTGTGATTCTACAATTCTGTGATTCGATGATTCTGTGATGAAAAGACTATATACTGATTCCATAAGAATCAAAATTTGGATTAAGGCACACATGCTAAGTTCTGAAGTAATTTGTCATGTTTTAAACTCTAAAGTAATTTGTCACTTGAAATCTTAAAATCAAGGTGCATTTCTAAGTGAATCTTTGTAAAATACCAGAGACGGATACAACTTCAAGCACGAATCCTGAGCAAGATTTTTAGCTTAGGTATTTGCAATGATCCTTAAAACCTATGAGTTAACAATGACATAAAACTATACATATACTCTTTAATTCTGGATATATTTTTGAAATTACAGCTTACTATATATGACAAATATACATAAACACATTTTCTGCCTGCATTCCTTGAATTTTACATTGGTTTTACTCTCCAGTATCCTTTCTTCTCATCATATATGTGAAAATTTCTACATTTGCAGTATTTTGAACTTCTTAGATAGTTGCAATTAATTTTATTTACCTTCACATGAAGGTTTTTTGTTTGTTTGTTTTTGGACTATAACTAAGTCTGGATTCACAAATAAAGATAAACCCACTTGCTCCAAAGCTAACATCTGAATTTATTCTTATGCTTGCACCAGAAGCAGGTAACGCTCTGGGTTCTGCTTCTCACATAGTGCAATTTAAAGTCTTTTTTTTTTTTTTTTTCCCCCTCAGGATTTCCTTTAGTGACTGGACCCAATTTTTTTTGTAGCATGAGCCAGACTCATTAGTCTGCTCCTCTGTGAAGCCAAATGTATCTGACATTATATTTACCTATACTCATCAGTGAGGGCAATAATCTATAGCATTATGTAAGGGGCACATTTTCCAAACCATCAAAAGTATATGGGAGGATAGCGTGATAGGTACACATAAACTGACACACCTCCTCCAGATGATAGATATATAGATCTCGATATATTTATGTGAGATAGACAAACAGAAAACAGGTATATAGATCTATATATTTTCATATATATTTATTCTTATGTATTCACATATTTGTAAAATGAAGCAAAATGAAATCTACAGGAGAAAATTACTTCTCGTCTTCTCCAAGTCCTTCTGTATTTAGTTCACTTGCATATTAGGTAAAATCTCCATAAATAAAAACAATTTTTTAAAAAAGCTAATTAATGTGGTTGTTTTCAGGGAACAAATAACTCATATTCATGTTAACTTAGAGAGATCTAAACCTGAAAGAGTTCAAAAAACAACTTAGTGTCTAACCCCATTTATTGGAAGCAAAGATCAAAAGACGAGCTTATCAAAAGTGGCGACAGTTTATTTCCATCTTGGAACAAAGGACAAAAGACACAGTGTCTTGTCCTTTCCTTTGAGGTTTCTCTGTCTGCTCCTTTCCACTCCCTTTCCTGATAGGCTGCAATTTCTTGCTGGCTGATCTGTTGACTGAAACACAATAATCAATTCCGGGGAACATGTCAGCTACTTATTTTTATAACAGGAACAATGGAAATAGCATCACATTGTTAATAGAGGTAAAAGTGATTAAAAATACCCTCTCGAGTTTTCCTTTCTACCTCTCACAGTCACAATGCACTGGAATTGATCCAGAACAAACTATGATGGCAGAGCACACATTTTTACAGGAATCAGAGAACTTTGATTCATCTTTAGCCTGTGAAGGAATGCTTGACTTTTAAAATTGCTGCTATATGAAACAAGGAAAACAAATTAAGCTTTTAATGCACACATCAATTTTTTAAGATTACTACTTCAATTCTAAAGCAAAATAGAGGTATTCATTTCTAAATTGATCTTATTGTGTTTGTTTCTTTGCATTCTATGTCTTGCTACTACAAAGAAATCTGACTGAGACCCTTTGTTTGTTAATGCTACAAACTGCAGAGCCACATTCACACCAAATTTGTGGCATCACATAGAGTTTGCATGGTAGCATGTTCTGGAAATGATACCGAGTAATTAAGTTTAGAATGGAAAGGACAACACGCTTTTAGGTAACATCTTTAGAAAAATGCACTAAACTTTTGTGAAGAGGAAGTTCCATAACATTTGCCCATCTGAAAAAAGCAATTCTTAACTACTTTCACTAACACAAAATTCTCCAGAATTTTCAACAGGCACAGAGAATTTTGTTCTCTGTCGAACAGAGAAAACACTGTTAAGCACATCAACACTGATGTCACTAGAGTTTTTATTTCTTTAATTAAAAAGAAGAATCCCTGTGTTCATTTTGAGGTTACCCAGTATAAGCTTCTTGATATGAAGATGGCTAAGGCAAAGATCATTCAAATAGGTTAAACCTATTTCAGCATTACAAAGATCAGATAAACAGTGCTTGGTGCACTCATTTGAGACAATCCAGTCATTCAGTGCCAAGTATTATTAGAAATTCATTTTCCCAGCTGACACATGGACTTTTCATGCAGAGAGACCATTATGAAAAGACTTGCTGTTCTGAGAATCTGTACTTTGATTTCTGGCATTATCAGCCACATCAGAAATAGTAGGTACAAGTGGCCAGAGGATAAAGCATCAGCTTTTCATTCTTGGGAAGCTATTCTTAATGGAATGAATATAAGAGTTTCAAATGAAGTGTGGTTGAGATCACAAAAATGTTCTGTGAAAGAGCCTGAAAATCTGTCATCAAAAAAATAAGGCCATGATCCTGAAAGCATTTATGTACTCAAATTTCTATTATACCCTTCAACCCCAAAAGAGTTGCATACATTAATTTGTTGGAATAAGGGTTAAATTCCTTTTTATCCTTAAATAAACAAAACCCTTTCTAGTCAAGAAATGAGATCATGCAAGATGAGAAATACTATTTTAAGACAAGTAAACCAGCCCATCTTAATTGTCTGAGATTTCCATTATGCTCTGTATTACATTATGGAGTAGCTATTAAATGGCTCTCAAATTTCTTTACACTATGCTCTATGTGCTCTGCGACAATTTCTGCTAAAATAACTAATTTCTTTATAAAGCAATTCTATCAGAAATTCAGCAGGATGCTTGGAGCCCATTCTCTTTCCTGTTTCATTTATATATCTGCTCATATCCAAAGGTTCTGAGTGCTGGATATCAACTGGCTCCATGGAACAATAAATTAATTGTTAAGTTTGCATTAGCTGTACAGTTGCAGACATGATTCACCGAGTCCCAGTTCATTTAGTCTACCAGTGACCTCATGTCTCTCACTATTTTCTGATACTTCTCTTCTGTGTTCTAGATTTCTAGATCCTTCTAAGAACTACCTACATTTTTCTTTTGGCCTGTGTGCTTTTTAAGTTTCCTTCTTTGGAGAACACTGCTCAGCAGCCCTCAATCTTATGGTCCACCTGCCCTTTACTTGCATTGGGCAAACAAAAAGCAGATGAGGAAAAGAACTATGGAGGGAATTTCTACAATTGGTAATGGTAGCAGCCAGTTATGAAGAGGGAAGAGAAAGAGAGAAGGAAAAGAAATGGAAGAAACTGTGAAAGGAACACCCAGCACAGGTGCTGTAGGTATAAAGATTAGAAATTCCTTTTATTCCAGGTGCATGGCTCTTTAGATGGCTTAGGAGAAAAAAGGTGTTATCAGAAGGAAACAGAGGGAGCACCCTAGAACCTTAGGTTAGCTAAGAGCCTGCCTTAGTGGGCAGTATCTCTCTGCCTCAGAATCAAGGCTGCTGCTGAATTATCCTTGTCCTCATTCTGTAGAGTAGGCAGGAAGTTTCCCCTGTGGCACAAATCTCATTATGAAGTCAGTTAACTTCCTGAAAAGCAGTAGAAATAGCAATAGAAGATAAACAACTGAACTCTTAAGATACCTGTCTAATACAGAGCTGAACAGCAGTCTGGGGCTTTGACTCAGTTTTTTCATATTGTCAGTCACATAAAATTCATGTCTTTGATATAAAAACAGAACAATTCAAAACTATATATTTAAAATTTACTATTTTCAAGGTATAGCCTATGCTTTTGGGGTACATGGCTCTTAATTTTTTGGCACGTGAGATTCACAATATCCAGATGTTACTTGGCCCCTGAGGCCAAGTGGGATAAGGCTTTTACTTCCAAACAGTTTCCAAATAATTCTATTCACTTCATCAGCTGAGAAACTCCATGTTCTGACCTGTTAGAATCTAAATTTTCAGGATGTTTCATGTTATCTTGTAGTGTTGCTTCTTACTGCTGACACTGATTTACATTAAGGAGCTGAGGGGCAAGCATGTGGTTTCTTAGAGCTTAGGTAATTAAGTTTGTAAGGTCAACATGACATGCATGACAGATTCTAATGAGCTCCTGGTAAATCAGATGGAAAGTTCTGCAAATACACCTTTCAAGTCATTGTTTATACTTCCTGACTAAAAATCAGATGCCAGAAGCACTGTTAAAATCTTGAGATTTAATAGATTTTTTGTATCTGGAAAAAATAAAGATTCCTCAAAAAGAAAACGGACAATATTTCTATACTTTGGTTCTGCTCACAAAAACTATAATTCTACTGAGTGATGTAAAGTCTCTTGTTTCAAAGGAGAGAAAGCCCTGGCTTGAGCATGAAAGGTGCAGTGTGCCCTCTCGCTGTTAATCACTTGCCCCATTGATCCTAGTACAGGTATGCCCCAGCTGTCTTGAACTCTCTAAAGCTGTGATCAAACAAAAAGCAGGTTAGCTGAATCAGACTCTTTTTTTTCCTGTGTCACTTTTCTCAGAAGAGATCCTTGTCATGTTATAAGCAGAAGATCAGAAGGGATCCATACCCTTGTTGGCACTGCATTCTATAAATAATGTTGTTTATACATTAGCTGGGATTCATGAATAAATAATTAGGTTCTATATCAATTTAGAGCTGACAAGAAGGCACCCTCTATGTCTTGTACTATGCTTCATATATGTTAATAAATCTTCAGTAAAACTGTCAGAAACAAAAGATTCAAAGAATCCAGTTGCATGAAGGTTTGGAAGACCTCAGAGCTGTATCTGTTTCCTGTATGCAATGTGTCGGATCCCCACAGGTCATATCACGTTTGCAGGGCAGCTGGACATTTGGTGATGGAGGGAGATGGGGATTCTTCAGGATGCATTTGGTGATATATTAAAGGTGTTACATAAAATCGTGAATAGTTTGCTAGAGTATGAGTAACCCTGTTATCTGGAAACCAAATCTGCATTACACTGGACTAAATTGTGCTTTAAAGAGTTACAAGGTCAGCTTCTTAGCTCTTGCAAAATACTGTGCAAATAGACTTCAAAAATGTCCATCTACATACAGCAGCAGAGAATCTGCTTCATTGCATTTTAGGTTTAAAATAATAGAAATTGAGCTGTTGCTTTAGTGAAATAACTTGTAAAGTTTAAAAAAAAGATCACGTGAGCTCAATTTGTCAGGTGTACTTGGCAAACAGGAAAGGCATTCTCCAGTGACTTCTGCCTGTGTATGCATTTTGAAGTCTAATGAAAAAAATGACATTTCAGAATATTAGAGGACTATGAAATTTTTTAGTTTGTTTTAGTAAAAATGTGGTTCTTTAATATCATCCCAGTAAGAATCTCTCTCTCTTTCTCTTCTTTTTTTTTTTTTCCTCTAATTCAGACATTAGATATTTAAAAACTGCTCTGGGGTAGGGTTAGATATAAAGAGATTTGCTGTCTCAGGAACAAACTCATTTACCATGTCTCTTTGTAAAGCAATATGAAGGCAAAACTAAAACCTCAGAAATAAGTAAGCTAAAAAAGGTAGCCCTTCATAACTTGACATTGCTGAAATATTAAAGCAAACTAACCGCCTTCCATGTTTCTTTTTCTTGTGGTAATGTAACAGAATATATGTCTTTGTTTTTAAAACGTGCAAGCTCCTATTAACCTGTCAGTCACTTCTATGCATCGTATCATGTTCACAAATAATATCATACTCTCTGTAACTTGCTGGCATAGAAAGAGAAATGTAGCATGGAGAAGGAGGAGGAAACATTTTTCAGCTGACCTAGCCATCCATTTAGAGTTCATAATGCTAAATTTTGGAGTAAAGAATGAACAGGCCAACAATTCTGTTCCTCCTCCTAATCCCTGCAAGGTCTCCAATCTGTTGGTGAAGGCCAAACAGCCACTTCTCTCTGTCTGACCCTCTCCCCTTGCTATTGCTGGCTCTCATTCAAGTCAGGATCACATTCATCTGGGTAATATACACCTAATAAATCTTGTCCAACTCAGTTTGTTCTTACTGGCAAGACAGCTAGCTTCCCCCTCCACTTCTCTCATCTTTCCTCAGACATCATTATGGGTGTTGACACTCCAGCGAGTTACTTAAGGTGCCCTTAAGTAACTCTCTGCATATGTGCATCTCCCTCACTCCCAGTAAAATACAAGGTAATTGCTGCTGTAAGCTGTTTTTCAGTTACAATAAGCAAGAACATGGGCGCAGACAATGAAAGAAGCAGTCAAACTGGCAAGCTTGCAAGAGGATTTTTGTTAAGCACGATATTGGCATAATAATCTCATGCAGCATTTTCTACCGTACATCTCAAGGGCTTTATGAAAGAGGCAAGTACTATTTCTATGGGAAAAATGAAGCATGAGAAAGGGAAAGGATAGACCAAGGTTGTCCAATAAGTTAAAACAGGACAAGACTGCAGATACTTTGAGTCTCAGTCCAGTGTGCTGTCACGAGCAGGACTGAGAAGGATTACGATCTGTCCTGACTTACACCAGGCCTGAGGTTGTACACTGGTCTTCTTAACATGTGTTTTCCCTCTTCCCTGTCTCTGTAGCTTCACATTACATTAACAATAGCCACTCTCCAGGCTATAGTGTCAAGCCACTACCTCCCCTGACAAAAGCTGAACAGCAATTAGGCATCATAGTGTATGTGTTCCAGTTGCCATAGTTATTGTGCTTTATTGAGTCATGGGTTTAAAATGATTTCCTGAGTCCTGGAGATTCCCCAAGGCTAAAACAGCAGCAATCTTTCACATAATGGGTCAACTGGTCCAGGTGGATGCATGGGCCTATTTCCTCCAGAGGAAATAAGTTTAATGAATATAGAGTTCATTTAACTAAAAAGCCTTGGAAGATGAAGTAAGAAAAATGTTCTTGAAAGGAAATTTTTCATTGTTCATAATGTTTTTAGTTACCATGAAAAAAGAAAGAAAGAAAACTTTTTTTCTTCCCTTCTGCTCCTTGTAGCCCCATCTGGGCACTGTGTGGCTAATACGGTCTGTTCAGGGGATCCTGCTGAAAAGTCATGCATCTCGTATGTATTATAACAACACAGCTGCTTCATAAACCATTTTGTAACAACATTTTTGACACGTTTAAGGCAACAGCCTTTCTGTTTTCACCTCCTTTAGTGGGCAACTTGCATCTTACATCCTGGAGGGTATTGTTGCCTCTCTGGGAAAGCTGACTTTTTCTTTTCATCAGACTGGATGTCATGAGTGAACACAGAATGAGCTAGAAAAAATGCCTCTTACCATTGAAATGCCTGGGAGACTGGTGGCTTTTAAGGCAGAAGGTAAAATCTATTTACTTAAAAAATGAAGAGGGAAGAGCTGGCTAATTAATGAATGATATAGCTGCTGTCACAAGAACACAAAGAGTAAATATAAGAGCATTGGTCTGGAAAAAAAGCCTTTCTCAGGCAACAAAGCTGAGATATATAACCTGTCTTTATTATTCTCCATTACCAAACCATTCATCTTTTGATCATTCTTTAATCATTTGAGTAAAAACATCCTTTGCACTGTCTTCTGCTCCCAGCTGATTGCACACAGTGGAGGAGCAGAAGTGGGCAGTGCCAGCCCCGGCACGGCCTCTGCCATTTGGCTGATACAGAGAGAAGAAGCTCCTGGTGTCATGGAGCTCTGCTGCTGCGAGGCCACCAAGGCAACCACCATGTTGGGATGGCAGAAAGAGCATTGTGTTATGGCCTTCTGTTAGAGAAGATCCCCTGTGACCTGCACGCCCACCAGGTCTCCCTGGTACGACCACTTCCACCATGTGCATGCAGAGATGGCCGGAAATCAGGATTTCAGCCCTGAGGTTTTAGTCCTGATAATTTCACGCTCAGCAGTGATCCATTATGGATGCTGCCTTTATTAGTAAGTTAACAGTTTTGTACTTTTCAGCTAATCTTTAATAGCAGGGAAGGCAGACTCATCAACACTAGAAAATTCTTTAGCCTTCAAAAAATAAATCATGACCA
This sequence comes from Penelope pileata, assembly GCA_013396635.1. Classification (NCBI taxonomy): domain Eukaryota; kingdom Metazoa; phylum Chordata; class Aves; order Galliformes; family Cracidae; genus Penelope; species Penelope pileata. Next base: position 442,721 of record WBMW01002715.1, on the reverse strand, counting down.
ATAGAAATGTCTTAAAAACAATATGGAAAAATATCCCACTCCTCTATGAATTTCTGTAAACCAGTGGTATCCCATGCAAACTAAGGAGGTAACCCCTCGTGTTTAAAATATTTATTTTCACTCTTCAGTTTTCAGTTTCTCTGTATTTATACTCTATCAAATTGCATCTCTTTGTTGAACTACATCATCGGTGAAATTTTTATTTCTTATCCTTTTGTGCATCCCTACAGTAGAGCCTTTCTTCAGTACAGCGTGAACCTGCTAATTTCATTTTCAGTCTGAATCGGTGAACTCATGGTGTTCGAGGGCACTCAAAAGCAGGCAAAAGTACAGAGCACACTGATCACTCCTTTTGAACAGTCAGTTACATGCACTGTAAAGGTTAAGGCAAGGGTTTTTTTTTATTATTACTTACTGGTAAAATAAAGAAAAAAAAAGGGTTTACTGGGATCAAACATAAGTAACAGCTCCCTATATATGATGACTTGGGAATATTTCTAACCCTGGTTGTTTCTAGAGAAAGATTTCTGGAGCAGAGGGACCATTGATTACAGGCAGCAGAGCAGCACCTACGTTTGTGCCATACAAGGTGCACTTTACTAAGTGTTTTGTTAACAAGTACTTTGGAAAGATGCTTTCTTTCATGATGTGATTCTCTCCTATGTGAAACAATAGCTTTCCTCCACTGAGAGCAAGAAGCAGGGAACACTGCTTATCTCTGAGAAGTGATAGTGCAAACACCCTTTGTCAAGAGGCCTGAACAATTACAGACTCCTTTAAATAATTACTTTTCAGTAAAGTCAAGTGCTAGAAAATGCAAACTTAATTATTTCTCTGACAATAGCTGGAATAGGGAGGTCCTTGGGACTGTGGAAACGCTGCACACAAATACCCCAGTGAATCCCAGCCCAGAGCCAGAGGCCTGGAAACTGAGGCTGGAATCGCTGTCATCCATCATGCTGCTGCTAGGAGGACATTAACAGCAGCTCGGGATGGCCACCGCTGGTCCGACAATCCCACGCTTGTACTCAGGCTGCCTCCGAGCGGGCGGCTCTGTGCTGGCTGCTGGGAAGCACCAGGAGGAGGAGGGCACGGCCAGCTATCTGGGCCTTGGAGGGGAAACGGAGGACAATTGGGCCCTTCTTATGAGATGCTGTCCTGCGAATCACTTCCTTATGCAGCTACAACAGAAGGAGAATTCACCTTTTAAAGTGAATAATTGTGCCTGTTAGGCAAGCCTTTACAATTGCTTTAGCATCCAGCACAGAGCTCCTTGATTGCATTAAGATCCTCCTGGGCAGGCTGCCTGCAAAGCCCCATCTCTGTCAGGCAACTGCCTGCTGGCTGAACAGCCTGAGTTTGAGAAATAAAAATATTAAAGGCCAAAGCTCTGCGTTTCACAATGCTCCTTAAAGCCTAGTGAGTGACTGGGGTGGCTGCTTCCTGCTGACATCCATGCCCCAGGTGAATGCTCCTCTGAGCACGTGTTGCAGCAAGCACCAGACCAGGACCTCGCTGTTCAGCTCAGGGAACAGGCCTGCTTAAACTGCCCCACAGAATTCCAAGTTAAAATGCAAGCCAGAGAGACTGCATGTCTTCAGGGGTTGATAACGAATGAGAATCAAAGCCTTTCTCTTCCTGATTAGCAGCAAGAATCTAATCCAGGTCAGTGATAATCCTCTGACATCTATTGAGCCACAATCCCAGCAGACACTGCTCCATCGCTGGCTCTGACAGTGCCGAGAGCATCCACAAAGACCCAACAAGGATGGAGATTCTCCCCTGGTAGGACGTGGCAGTCAGCTTTGAGAGCAGAACAGGAGACCTGAACTAAAGCACATAGTGTTTCAGCATCATCATTACCGACCATTTGCAATTTCGCCAAGTGGTGGAGGTGAGGCTGATAACCCCAGGCTGAACTCCTGGCAGCTTCCCATCTTGTGCCTGAGCCACAGCTGCTTGTGTTCACCATCTCGACGCTCGTCCCATTCAGAATCCTCACACATAACTCTTCTGTTCCCAGTTTTCAGTTCCCTTCCACACTGCCGGGTCCTCCAAACCCTTCCCATTTATTTTTGCTGGAGGGTAAAGGTCCATTCTCTCCTGCTTTTTGCCAGGGGCGTTAACGTGACATGCTGTGGTGCTGTGGGCTTCTGGTTCCAGCAATATCGCTGCGGTGGAGCACCTCAGCACCAGCATTGCTTTCCCATGTTTGGCACTTTGATGTTGTTCTGTTTTTTTTCTTCTTTTTGAGATGCTTATTGGAGAAACAACACAATATCTCTTTTCTGGAATCCAGACTCTGAGGAATTACACACAATTCGCAGCCATCCTTCTCCATCTCTTGTCAGGACCATTCTGTCACTTCCCAGTCTACCAAGTGCCTAAGAGCAGAGACAAGGCAGCCAGAAGGCCAATTAGGTAGGATTACTCCGTCTGCTCAGCAGTGGGGCTCAGCGTGTGCCTGCCCTCCCTGCGTTGGCCACGAATTCACATTTCATGGACCTGACCGATGCTGTCAGCTCGTAACCCGCTGCCTGCAACGGGCACTCAGAATGGCAGGCAAATCTGTGCCTGTGCCAAAGGGAGCTCAGGCAGGGATGTGAAGAGGTAACTGATGGGGCAGGCAAGGTGACATAGTGCAGCTCCATTCTCTTTGGGCTATTAAAGTAAATTAATGACCTGGAGCTGTGTAGGGGTTTCCAGAAACAGCACTGCCACAGCCAAAGGGCCACAGCTCCCCATAGGAGTGGGAGACGGTTGTTCTCCAGCAAACTGCCTGCTCGGGCACCACATCATGTGTACTCCAAATCTGACAGATCGCAGCGCAGAAACAACAACTGAAACTTGGAATGACAACAAAAACGCGTAGAATATGAAATTGTCCTGGAGGAAAACGAACCAACCACAACCTTTGACGGGACCCAGCCATTTCCAAAATTTCACAGCGCTCCTTTCCACGTGGATCGTTTGGCAGCCGCTCAAAAGTCGCCGTGCAGATCTGCCTCTGCTCCGCGCCGCGAGCATCCATCGCGGCAGAGGCGGNTTTTATTTTCTTTTTTATTTTGTTTTTTTAAAACTTTTCTCTCCGGGCACGCTTACGAGCCAGGGAATGCCGCGCTGGAGCCCAGTGTCCTCCAGGAGCCGTCCCGCCGTCACCGAGCTCTGATCCCCGGGAGCGGCATCGCCCCGCCGCCCCCGGGCAGCANCCCCGGCCTCCGCCTGGGGCTGACAGCCCGGGGTGGCTTCTCTTCCCCCTAACCGTGAGGCTGTTAATGGGCATGGTGGGGATGGGCTGGAGTGGGACTGGGTGATGCTATAGAGGTCTTTTCCAACCCTAATGGTTCTGTGATTCCCTGATGCATTGTCATTAGGTCGATGGGCACTCTTTCCAGCCGAGGCACTTACCTGTAGTTGTGCGCAAGGTACAATGGTCCTTTCATCTTCCTCGTTCCCCTCCCTTCTCGGTTCTTTTTGGTGAAATTAAAGATTTGAAAAAGTAACTGCATGTGGACAATGTATGTGGCTGGGTCAGAAGGTTTTGCCTGATGTGTCATAGCACTTAGGACGTGAGTTAAAAGGCTGTGGAATGTATTTTTATCTTACTCATCAGTCATAGACGGTTTTCGTTTTTCCAGGAGTGACTATGAGCTGTTTGAAGGGGCTCCCAGAATGAGGGCAGTGGCAGTGCTCTGGTCAGGTTATTTTAGGGCTGTTGGTGGGGAATCGCGGGGAGGCGGCAGCCAGGCAGACCTCACATGAGCCCCTGGGCATGGACCTGCTCCGTGTCAGACCGACGGAGCACCCAGCGGGCACAGGGCTGGTGCCAGCTGTGTCCCTTTCCAGGCGCCTGTGCTGCCCAAAAGGGACCCGGGTGGCCGGCAAGTGGGGCTGTGTCCCTCCGACAGATGGGCTCAGATTACCGCTCCGGTTTGCCTGCGAAATCCTGATTAGGGCTGAGGCTCTTTGATTGTGGAGCAGAGCGGAGCCGAGGGAAGATGTAGATGCTGTTTGGGAAAACTCCTTTCATCTACAAGGTCAAGGAATCAAAGCATTTGGCGCTACCTTTGTAACCTCCAGGACCTCTGATCTTTTTATCTTCTTTTAAAGTAACTTGGTTTGTTAATCGAGTTATTATGAAAGGGAAATGCAGATACTTCGTTTTTAACTAAATGAAGCTGTTGTTAAATTCCATTTCTAAGTAGCAGTTAAAGCAAGAGTATCTTACCATTTTTTTGTTTTTCTTTCTGAATCTTTTGCAGACATTCAGTCTAGGATTTTTTAATTCTCCAGTTGGAGTCTCCCCAGCTGGTGCTGCCAGGCCCGAGAAGGGCTGATGCTGGGCACAGAGCCCCCAGGAACCCCGTGTGCTTTGGTGGGGGCGGGAAGAAGGGACCGCAGTCACCCTTATGGCCTTATCTCAGCTGTTTGTGTTGGGACTCCTAGAAGAGGGAATGAGAGGCAATTTGGTTTTATTTTTCTGGTTCTTTTGATCCATTACATTCTAGGCAATGGTTTGTTTGAGGCATGAGAATTTATGAGTTCTGCAAATATTTAGAGATGCAGTTTGTGCGATAAAAGTGTGGTGTTTTTTTTTTTTTCTTTTCCCCTGGTCAGAAAACCGCAGTGTGTTATGTTTGGGCTTCTTCAGAGGTTCAAATTACTCTTATAATTCCCCTTAGATTGGAATTTTGCTATTGGTTTCAGTATAAACACAACTGCACCCTTGTCTGGTGAAAAGGAGATGGAGGAAGAGAGCTCATGTGCTTAACAGGATGGTCCTGTACTGTAAACAAGCGCTTTTCATGCTTAACTATCCTTCCTAGCAACAGGAAGAAGGAAATGAGGCTATGCAAAAGGACCCTGACACGTTTCAGACAATGCCAGACCCACCCTCACATTCATACAGTATGGCCAGAAGACTTGGGGAAATAAAAATAACTTCAGATGTTTCCCTTTCCTTCCTGTGCATATTATAGAAATACAGCAATCAAATGATCTGCAGTTCACAGAAAACTTGCTGGTTTGAACTCCACTAAGCTAAGAGATGATGCCCCCATGTAATTCATACCCTGTCATTGGGTATCACATTGTTTGTCATGCAGTGTGATCCTCAGTGTTTCATGAGTTACAGAGCACTATACTCTCTCTAGCTGTGCAGTGAGTGCAGATCTCCAGTAATTCTGGTGATTTCAGCAGCTCCAGATGTACTTCTTGCTTGTTCTTGTGCTACAAGTAATTTCGTCTGGTGCAAGACGCCAAGATTATCTTGCTTGTGCTTGATTTCCAGACCTAAGAATGGAGATAAATGTGAATGTTGCTGCCTTTACAGTGGAGACTGAATTGGTGGAGTGTATAATGTATGGAGAACAGGGATACAAATACAACCTTTAACTTCTTTTTTTTTTTTTTTTTTCCTGCGAGTAATACATTTTCCTCAGATTAAAACAAACAAACAAACAAAAAAAACCTTGTCTGAAATGCTAAATTTTTCATTTTCTCTTTTATTTCCCTCCTTCCCTTTCTCCTGTTTTGAAGAAAAACAAAACAAACAAAAAAAACCACCATTGTGAGCAAGACCATGAAAGGGGCATGGCTGATGCTTTCTATTTCTTTTCACTGGACACTTACAATGCTTGCTGATACTGAGTAATACCCTATCCTGCACAGCGTGCCTTAGAAACCTGTCGGTTTGTTAACACAATATGATGCCATTTGACGTGACTGGCAGTAGTAAAGTCATTCTTGAGTTAGCCAGTTAGCTGTAATTCTCTGGGTTTCATTATCTGGCAGTTACTGGTAATACTATACACCTTTCTGAAGCACCTCACTGTCTTTTGAAGAGCATGCTGAGCTCTGTTGTTCATGGGGGGAATGTTTTTTCAAATATCATTGTTTGTTTCCCTTGAGAAGCACTGTGCTAGACAACGTAGGGTCAGGAAAAACATTATCCAGTCTCTGTCTTAGTCAAGACACAATATGATGGCTCATTTGTTGCTGGTAGGAATTTTATTTTATTTTTTTTAAGTCCAAAATGATGCAGAATTCCTCAGCCTTGGTTTTAAATATATATACCTAAAACTCTCCATTCACATGTTCTTCTCAATCTGTGCAAAGAACTTGTCCTGAGGAGATGCATGAAGGATGTTTACTTAAGCCAGAGGTGGGCACAGTTTGACCTTCCCAAACCCATTCTTGTTCTTTACTGAAGACTTGGAATTAAGAAAAATATACCTCCTGCATTGTGTTTTGGGGAAGTTCTTTCTGTGAGCCTGTGGACCCACACGTCTAGATGCTTGTAACTGTCCATAATGTCTGGAAGTAGAAAGTACATCCTTATTTAGGGAAAATCCAGGTTTGCGCCTTTCATTTTGATTTAGGGAAATCAGCATTCAGCTGGAGTGCAACAAGCTTTAAGCTGGTCTGTGTTGCTGCCACGGGAGTCTCTGACCTTTATATCTAGTGCTGTACCATCCACGCAGGGCACAGTATGGGGTCATTGCTGGGGTGAGCACGGAATGCTTATGGTGCAAAGGTAGTCCTTTTCCTAGATGGTTCTTACATATGCTGATGATTTTGAGGTTGAGTCTTAATTGAATAAAACTGACTGTGATCCATCAGAGCATCTTGGATCAGTCCTCGCACCATTGTTATATCCCAGATCTGAACAGACGGCCCACACTTTGGGAGAGTGTTGGTGTTGTGTTTGGGAGTCCCAGTAGTCAATGTCTGCCCTTCCATCCCTGTTCAAAGGCCACTCTCACCAACCCATCTCTGGGGAACGAGGAGGTTAAAGTCATCTGCTGTTTCCCAATCTTTGGAGGAGGATTCGTTTCTCACTCTGGAATCTGTCAACATTACCTCCTTCAGAGGATTTGGCTAAATGCTTTCTCTGCCCCAAATAATCCTCCTCCAAGACCACCCTGCGTTAATCAGGCCAGATAAATAACTCACATGCCCAATTATTTCTTAAGGATTTTTTTTTTTTTTTAAGTCACTTGACATCTTGTTCCTCTTCATCTCTGAACCTTTTAAAAATGAATGGGCGACCGTCTTTATTCTATAAAATAAGTTGTACTTTGGCAGGAAAGCTGCCATATGAAGCTTTCATTTTGTTTAAACAAAGTTATTTCTTAATCTTCCTCCAGATGCAAAAATCACTTAAAATAAATTTTACTGATTTACAGTGCACAGTCCTGGTTTGCAGCCGTGATTTGCCACGGAGCACTGCCATTCCTCTTGCTGCTCCCTGGGCTGGGGATGTGGCTGATGGCACAGCTGCATTCAGAGAAAGCAGAAGTCTCATTTTAGATATTTTTGTTATTGTTAGAAATACTTAAAAGGACTGTGAACCTGATTTCAATATGCTGAAGACTATGAAAAGTAGATTCAAGTTAATTAGGTCTTGACTCACAAAAGCGTCATTGTGTTTCCTGGGCTTGCCAAGAGGATTGATGTGCAAGAAAAGCCACTATGTTATGTAACCTGGTACAGTTGGTAGGAAGGAAAATTAAATGCAGCCAACAGACACCTATGCAGATATTTTGGAACCCAGTAACGCAGATATAAAAAAAAAAGTATATTTTTTTAAGTCAGCTTCCATCATTAAGGGAATAAACAAGCTTTAAACTCTGTAAGGGGAGTTAAGCCATTTGCTCTTATAAAAAGCTCAGCAAAAAAAGTTCAAGCTTCCTGATTTTTTTTCAAAGAAAATATCAATATATGATCTTAAACATCTGTTTCCTTACTCCTTCTTCATCTGTTCCCACACAAATTCCAAACATATTCTGTTTCTTCTCCCAGTGTCCTGTGGTTTATACATAACGTCGGCAGCATAGTTACTGTTTTGCTGCAAGGCTCCCTAACTTGAAGAAGACATTCTCATGTTTAACCCAAAGCCAGCAGTAACACAAGGAGAGTGTTTCTTCGATCCTCATCACATAGTTGAGAGATATTTGTGTAACATTCCCCACCACCACTTCTTTCAAGGGCTTCTGTGACTAGAAAGCAGTACATTTATTGGGTGCCGTGTATGGTTTCTTTCAAGAAGTTGCTTTTTTCCTCCCAGAAACTTTTTGCTAAGAAACATTTTCTTCTAATTTTGTGTTCCTCCATATTCTCTTGAGTTGATTGTTGAGGTAAAGTGGAGATTACAGCACGTGTCATTTGACTGTGGAAGGTAAATTGAATCAGAGGTACACAGGAGCGTACCAAAATGGTGGCTGCTACTGCAAAGTGCAAATTGAGCTTTGAAGGTGAAAAGAAATAAGGGACCCTCTCGGGAGGATGGTTAGCTTACGCTTCAAAACCTGCAAGCTCATCATCGATACAAAATCCATGCATGTTACATATTTTCTGTGACTCACTGATTCTTCAAGAGATTAATCCTTCATGGATTGAATGGGTCTGACTAATATTTTACAATAGTGATGAAAGTAATTATGTAGAATAAGGAGATTCCAAATGTGTTAGAAATTTGGCAAGAACTTTTAATGGGATTTTCAGAATTCTCTAGCTTTCAGTGGCTGAATATTTATTGACAAACTTACCAAATTACAGTGTTTGTTCTAAGGGCATTATCCTTATAACATGCTGTTTTTCATTAATTAATTTTTTGTGGGCTTTTTTGTTTGGTTTGGTTTTTTTGTTTTAGCAAAATGCTAGTTTCCTGAAAGGTGTGGAGCAATAAATAATACTGCCTAAGGAATATCTAACTGTATAGCTTTGAGAAAAAACAGACTTGGGGAAAGGCATTTAATTATTTTCAAGCTACAATTGCACATCTTCAAAGTGAAAATCATCTGAGGCCACAAGCTCGTAACAGGCTGTGTCTTCGTAAGTCATGCTGTCCCAACCTTAAAGGGTTGCAGGCATATGACAAGTTCTACCAGTTTTGTTTGTGGACATCTGCCATAGTGCAGTTTGTTCTGGATTTGTATCAGATTTCACATCTATGTTCATGTATCTATAGACTGAGTGGTTGGAATAGTTTGATCAAGTCTAGTGCTGGGACCACAGTTTGCATGTCAAGGGTGTAATTCAAGCACTTGGAAAAATGATTACTTGTACTTGGACAATGGAATTCTACCCAAAGAAGAAATTTTCTCATATCTGAGCTACAGCTGGCCTTAAAAAATATGATCCTGAGTGGTCTTGGAGTTCTTATCATCTCAGGACAGTGTTATGGAATTGAACATGGATTTCGTGAAGCACCAGGAATTTCAGAGGGGCATGATATGTAGGGACAGATAATTTCTGATACAGACAGAAAAAGAGGACAAACATTTTTGCAGCCATTAAATGGGAGCATCAAAAAGCAAGTGGGCAGTTGAAATTTTTTGCGTTGCAGCAAGGAGCAAGTGATTTCACCTCTAGCATTTGTGCTAAGAAATCAAATTATCTGCATGGCACAGGAGAGAATCACTCATGCAAGCTAATGCAAGAAAATTATTTTGTATTCAAATTTTAGCTTTTTTCATTTTCTGAAAAATGGAAATAGTGAATTTCAACTAGAATGACCAGGTCAAAAATTAAGACCAAGAACAACACAAACAAACTGGTTGTTAGGTATGGCATTGGAGCGGGACCTTCAGCAATGGAAGTCCATTTTGGCCTAGATTTTATTTTAATAGCATTAATTTGACCAGTCTCACTAGAGACTTTTACAATCCACTCTCTTAAGAGAGCCAAAAGGTGAGATGAGTAGAATTGATGTGTGGAGGTGTTAATATAGCCATAAAGGTGTCCAAGTTGAGGCAAGAGGAAACCATCTGCTTGGAAGAACTGTTCATATGATGTTTAGCACTTAGGTGAAAATGAAGCCAATGCATGACTGTACAAAGATACATCTGGTTTGCACCTTGTCTTCAAGACCCTGAAAGAGCTGTTGCTTAAGTTGCATGTTGTTTCATGGAAGCAAAAAGCAAGGAAGAACAAGAAAACAAAAAAATAAACCCTTCTGACTTGTGATTTGATCTTGCTGCTCTTAGCTAGACTGTCTTGTTTTTTTAATTTTTATTCTCAAAGGACAATATTGTAACATCAAGCTGTGTGGTTTTTATTTTCAATGGGAAGGAAGATAACATCCAACAGAAGTCGATACACATATTAGATTTTTCCCTTCTGCAGTTGCAGTATCAAACAAGGTGTGAATTGAATTAATTTTGCTATAAAGCTCTAAATCTGCAAATTTGCGGTACCAGGAACTAAGATTAACCAAAGTTAAACAAAAAAGAGGTTGAAGTTCCCATTTTCACTCACTAGTTTGAGGAAGAATTGGGTCATCCTAACCCCCCAGGAGGTGGGTAAATACGGACTAATGATTCCCAACCATACACAAAAGGAACTCCGACCCTTGATTTGAACATGGAGGCAAGCTTTGTAAACTGGACCAGCAAATAAAGCTGTTTCCAATAAAAATTTCCTGTTTCCTCTTTAACACGTTTGCCCGCTGTTTGCTTACACAACACCAAGAATAAAGACTTCATTGTATTCCTTTTTTTATTTTGCTTTGTTTTGTTTTACTTTCTAAGAGAATTTCTTGTGTATCAGAACACTTAGAAATAGCGCAGTTTATTTCTTGACAGCAGTTCTTTGTAAAAGAACCTCCTGTTGTTGGAGGCAGGACAGGACATAGGTCTGTAAAGCTGCATGTAAATTTCTTGTGCAGAATGTATATTGAATTGTAGGTTATTGTACAGGTTTTAAGTGATGCGGGTGTTTGATTTGGTTGTTGTGACTGAGGTTAGAAAGGAAGTGGCTCTGCAGGGCTGGAGAGGAGGGAATGAGACCAGGCCCTTGCCCACAGCAAGCTATATCAGCTCACATCCTCAGATAAAAACTGCCAGGTCTTCATAGAAAGAACCTTAAAGACCGTACAGTTCCAACCCCCTGCCATGGGCAGGGTTGCCACCCACCAGATCAGGCTGCCCAGGACCTGGCCTTGAACTCTTACAGGTATGGGGTATCCACAGCTTCTCTGGGCAGCCTGTGCCAGTGCCTCACCACCCTCTGAATAAAGAATTTCTGCCTGATGTCTAACCAAAATTTCCCCTCTTTTAGTTTTAACCTGTTTTCCTTTGTCCTATCACTATCAGACTGTGATAATGACTCTCTCATGAAATACGCTTATGGTGGGAAATTACATTTACTTAGCCTAGTTGATGAACAGGTGCACGGGAGCTTTATTGCTCTCTGCAACTCTTGTGGCCGGCCAGGGGGAACTTGGGTATTTTATTGCCTAGATGGACTTCTTGGAGGGATTCTCAAAGGCACTTTGGAAACAAATATGCTCTGAAAATCCCAAAGGCACCGGACACCTGGATGCCCATTAAATATGACTTCCACATAAGATGCATATATATATTTGGAGAAAAGATGCACAGAGTTTCTACAGAGATCTGTTTTAAAAAAAAAAAAAAAATTTGATAAATGCATATTCTTAATTTTTTAGCTTTATATATACTATATACCCCAGGTGTATGACCTGTGAACAAATACTTAAACCCATTGAAGAGCCTCTGTAGTAGTAAGGAATCTGACACTTCTTTCAATTGCACTATAAACATGTACCTGCATTTTTTGGCAAATATCAGTTATCAGGGATCATGTATTCATTTTTCAATCAAGTAAAATTTTCTTTCAATCCAGTCACTTCTGCGGGATGTGACCTGTGAAGTGCTATATTTTATTCTAAGCAGTCTTAAAATTAATCAATTATTCTTTTTTATTTTTTACTTTAATGTTTTCATTTCATTTGATGTAGCAGTATTCTGTTATCTGTTCTTGTTACACATGCTTTAAATAAATTTTAGAATCTTTTTCTTTACCTTTATTTTTTTTACCTTTATTACCTTTCCCATGTACTTCCCAAGGATGCCAAAATTAAAATAAATATACCTTTAAGCAAAGCTTTACAATTCCTTGCAACTGGAACTGAAGAATGCTTTGTCTTAATCAGTAGCTAAGTCAATATGTCTGTACGTGCTTGTTCTCATGTGGCCCTCTAACCCAAAGGTGAAGCAAACACAAGTTACACAAATGCCTGCTTGTCCTGACTCCAGAAGGAGTGGATTTTTAGCTGTTTATTTATATGGAATGTTGTGCTTTGGCTCACCTTAACCCCTTGATTTGGATATATGTCTTAGCAAAGCAATCTGGCAAAGCACAAATGTTTTAACCCTGCTGTAGCTGTTTGGAAAATCAGGGGGGACTGCCATAATTTTGGAGTCTGTTCTTCTCTTTGGAGTCTGTGTCTGTTCTTTCATCTGACTTTAATTGCATACTTGTATCTCACAGGGAATATTTCATAACATGCCAAAATCTTGAGATGTTTTGCTTATGTTGTTTGGCTCTTCACCCCTATGCAGTAGCTTGTTTTCTGAGTAATTGTACTGAACTCTGTGTAAGGTTTCTGCTGCAGGTAGCAATATTATCCTCTCCAAGTAGGTGGCAAAATTGCCTACTCAGTTGGACATAATGAAGCTTTTCTTTTTTGGTCCATCAAGAAGAGTGAATATAATCAAAGACAGATGGGCATAAAGAGTTTCTGATTGTTCGCTGTCTGCTTGATCAGTTTTAAACAGGGAACTGAATTTCCTCTAGCACTTCCTTGAATTTTTAGAACAGAATTAACCCAATCAGTTTCCTCAACGTTTGGTGAATACTCTAAATGCCCTTTATGTTTTCCTGGTTTGTGAGCTAATGAAATAACATTTTCTTTATTTCTGTGTCTATTTGGTAATGAGTTGATGCACAATTTATTCGCAGCCTAATGTAGCCTATGTTCAGAATGTTTCTTTTGGTGTTACCTATGTGAATAATTTCATTTCACGGCATGCTGATTTGAGCAGTGAGAGGGAAAGTTTAGCTGAATTTCCTGTAGTAGACCAAGGCACTCATAAATGCCTTGAAGACCTCCAGTGAAACCAAGTTTTTGCTGGGCAGTAAATACCTGCTGCAGTACAGCGTGTCAGTTGTTCCTGGGCTTGGGTCTGTCAGTACTATCTACAAGATGTTAAAGCACACAGCTCTACAAGGAATTTCTGTCAAGATGGAATAGTTGCACCAAGAGGATCGTAAGATTTGTTGAACAAAACCTCATGTTGATTGCAGTGCTGCTGTCTCTAGCGTTGACAAAACCTGTGCAGAATAACCTGTAACTCCTGTAGTTTTCATCTGTGCCTGTTTCTCTACCTACTGCAACGATGATCTTTTGATAAATTGCAGATGGATGCTAGGGTATGTTTAGTAAGGAGGAGAGAAGCAAGCTGGGATAAGCAGACTTGAGTTTCAGGTCAAAATTGCTGAATGGTGAACATATCTTTACACATTTGGTGACAGGAACAACAGAATTGCTAGGGAGGAGGTTTTTGCTCTGCAGATCGCTAATCAGAGGGTGTTTTGTTTCTGTCCTCTTCCAGAAATCGAGGCCAAGGAAGCTTGTGACTGGCTGCGGGCCGCCGGCTTCCCACAGTACGCACAGCTCTATGAAGGTAGGCACCGGGGTGACTCTTCATGGCATTGATATGGAACAAGCATGCAGCTTCATTTTGGGACTACAAAGTGTAATATTCACTGTTACAGGAAGGTCAGGGGCACGATTGAAGCACCAACCCATAAGAAATTTTAGAGACTAGGTTGCTTTCTGCTACCCTCCACGCACGGAGACATACCAAAACCAATGAGACTCTGAAACACTCTTGGAGTTTCAAATTTGCTTCAGGTTTCTGTTTCAGTCTGAGTCATCCAGCCTCTCCTGTCTTCATTCTCTCTGTGACGTGGCAGGAACTTGCAGTTTTGCTAGATTCTTCTGCTCTGATGCAGAATGATGTACAGAAGTTTGATTTAAAAAGTGACATCCTAGATATCCTTTTTCATGTGTATTATTGTTCGGAGTTGGTTTCACCCTCCCCCCAATAAAACTACTTGCATTGCTGTGGAACTATTCTGCACTTTCTTATCCATCTTCTTTTTTATAAAGCAAACTCCAGCTGCTGCTTGTAAGAATGAGCATAGAAAGTCTATTATTTACAGAGAATAACTGTTGGAAATTACAGCAAATGCTGAGCTGGCCTTCTTGAAAAATGATCTAGCTGAGCTTTGATTTGCAGCTGCATTAGCCATGTGAGACTATAATAGCACTTTCAAAAGCAGCACTTGGCAAAAATTTCCTTTGCTTGTTCAGAAATTAAATTTCCTTTTGTTACTACTCTTCCTTTTTTTTTTTTTTTCTTTGTACTGATGAAGATGCCAGGATTTTCTTGGGATGCAGACTTGGAATTGCAGCTCCAGTCTTTGTTAAAAGTGGGAACAAGACTCCAAGTTGTATATGTGCTTGTGGGTTTCGTGCTGTGCTGAGCTGTAAATCTCCTAAAAAATTACTTGCTTTGGGAAAACATGACCTACCTATGGTTACATTTGCCCTATCTAGAGACTCTAAGCTTATATAAGGTTTCTAATTTAGGATCATGTTCATGCCCGACATCAAAGAGACTGCAGAGGTGAGAGCAAGATGTGAAAGCAAGGGCATCCATACCCATTGAAAAGACAGCTGTCCTTCTATGAAAACAATATACCATTGTCCTTTTCAGGCCCCTTTGGCAGCGGCAACATCAACAAAAACAGCAGCAGCATAAATTAAGTGTAACAAAAAATGGACTAATGCAGACCCTCAGCTTCTTCTAGTCACTCCTCTTTTATGTTCTCCCACGTTTTCTTGTGAGTTCACTAAGGTATGAATTTTCTCAGAGGAAAAGTTTACATCAACGCTGGTGAAAAATACCAATCCTTCACTTGCAATTTGGACTTAAAAGTGCGAAGGGCAGACCTATGGATCAATTGGATACAGTACAAGAGGAGTCGCCCACGTAAGGTGGCCCCACAGAGTACACATTTCAAATGTAGATTAATCAGTGAGCCTTCGTCCATTGCCCTGTCTTGCTAAAACTGCAATTTGCTGTGGAAAAGCCAGAATTTCTTCTATCTCACAGCCCACATCATCATTTGTTTATTCCTGAGGTAAAATAAGGATAAACAGTTCATTTGACAGACTATCTGTTGGTATACAAAAACAGGATATTAACTGCTTTTCGATACGTTAACACTAGTCCTTTTCATCATTTTAGCTCACTCATTCCATGTCTCTGCAGATTAAAATATTTTATAGACAATCAGTTGGACCAGGAAAATCGTATGCAGCTGCAGCAGTACACTGGAGTTTGTCCTTGTGTTGCTGTGTGCCCTGAACACCCAGTAGCCTTGGTGGGAGTTTTGGCTCTGCAAGGAATGCTGGATCAGGACCTATATGACAGTCAGGAATCTCTGGAGGACAGTAAATAATATATATGTGGTAGTCGCTTCAGAGCTGTAGTAAATTTTCAGCTCTCCACCAGAATTGTTTCCTCCCCCTCACTCTCCCAGTTGTTTATCTAAATAATCTTTTAGGAAGGAGGCAGTATGGGCTCCACACACCTTGGCCCTCGTTTGTTTCAGCCCATACCTCACCGATGTTGTAAGAGTCAAACATTTAAATTGCTTGATTAACAGCCAAGAAGATTCTACTTTTCATTCCAGAAATTAGATTTTTACTGATCTTTTTCCTTTAATGTGAGATACAAGTACTTTGATGGAGGTTGCTCTGAAAGTAATGCTTCCTATTTATTTTCATGGAAACTATAACAGATTAAAAAAAAAAAGCACAATAACACTATTTGATAAAGTCTCCACTACAAAAACACTATTTTTCAACATAGTCACCGCTACTACCTATGTATTTTCAACAGCAATGGACAAGAGCTTGCATACTGTGCTCATGAAAATCTGCACCAGCTGAGGTAACCCACTGTTTCACAGCTGCTATGACAGCATCATTGCTGGAAAATATTGCCCACACAGTCCCATCTTTCATCAGCCCAAATAGATGGAAGTCAGAAGGCACCAAATTCAAATTAAGTGGTGGGTGTTGTAGGACAGTCCAGCCAAGATTGGCAGTGTGCTCTACAGTCTTCACATTGGTATGGGGGCTGGCATTATCGTGCTGCAGGAGAAAGATTGTCTTCTTCTCTGGCATGACTCTAGCAGTTCACCACTCCATGGACTGCTGTTTTAACTCCAGCCCATACTGGTGACACCACATCTCATCACCAGTAATGATGTGATCCAGGAAACTGTCACCTCCAGCTTTGTGTTGGTTCAATAGGTCCTGACAAACATGCATACAGTGTTCTTTCTGTTCCTGTATGAGCAGGACTCACCTGGTGCAAACTTTGCAATATTCCTGTGTTGTCACCATGATTTTCAACACATGGAAGCCAATATTCAGCTCCGTACACCATTACCTGGTTGTAATCTACTGACTTGTGCCGATGAGCTGACTGAGGTCCTTTTTGTTTTGTGGTGTGACAGCTGTGCATGGCCATCCAGAATATGGCTTGTATTTCACATCACTGTCACCACTGCTGAAATGCACCACCTACTCCCTCGCTGTGCTCACATCCTCTGTTTGGTCTGTAAATGTTCAGCAAGCGTTGATGAATGTCCATGGGTGCAATTTTTTCCACATGGAGAAATTCAATTCCGCGCCTTTGCTTCATACACACTTCCATGTCAGACGACATTGTGTCAGAGTGCCCCTCTGCTGCCATCTGTCATATGGCAACAAAATGGAATGGACTATTGGAAGGTTCAGCCTCTACTGCCATATCACCAACATCCACCTCTGACATCGTGGGCCAACGTCATAAAATAGGAGGCATTACTTTCGGAGCGTTCCTCACGTGTTTATTTAAAATGATGCAAACCTGAATTAGTTCCAGCTTCTAATGTCAGGTGGGGAGCTCACCTTTGCCTTGTTTCCTCTGCTGTTGTTTCATCTTTCCTTTGCTCATTTTTCTCCATTATACATACCAGCTTTCAGTTTTCAAAGCTGCACATAAAAAGCTTGTATGTGGAAAATAAGCATCTCTGGCATTTGAGCTGGCGATGTGTTTATCTGAGAAGTGCCAATCATTTGCATCTTGGTTAGCTCATCTGGAGGCAGCTGATGGGTTTGAAATAACTCACCACTGGAAATAAGAGGTTTTTTGATTCCTCATCTCTCTCTATTCCTGCAGATCTTCTCTTTCCGATCGACATCGCTCTCGTCAAGCGAGAGCATGACTTCCTGGACAGAGATGCTATTGAGGCCCTATGCAGGTAGGTGGAAAGAAATCACACTGCATCTTGAAAGAAAACTCTTCCTCTGTAATAACAAGTATGATCTGGGAAATGCATAACCTCAACTGAACTGTGTACTATTGGCTTAGCCACTGTTGTGAGACTTCTTTATTATCCACTAACAGTGTTCATTTTTAATCAAAGCAGTATATTGGGCTTACAGATGTTTGGAGATCTTATTTAAAATCAGGTTGGGAGGTAAATGGCAGGAGTCTTTGTGATGAGAGTCTTTGTACCTATTTCATAGGTATATCTTTTATTCTTTACTTGCTTTCATCACTGATTCCCATGTTAGCAAGCCATGGGGAAGCAGAACTGTGCAGGTGACAGCCATCCGTGCATATAACTGTAGCATTGGTTACCATGCAGAAATTGTTTTCTGGGAGTGATGTTATCAAAGCCATGCTGCTGCACTCTGTTGTTCTCTCATCCTGCATTAGCAAGAAGCTGATCTCAGAGCATTGCCTAATGTGCGTGGTGATCACCAAAGTGGTCATGGCTCTGGCTGTAAGAGATAACGCGGGCAAACCTAGAGAGTTCACCACCACCACCAAGGCTGGCCTGCCGTCAGTCACATGCCCCCATTACTTACCTTTGTTGTTTATGGGCTCCTACCACCAGCTGGTTCAACTTGTTTAACTGGCAAAGAAGTCTGGATAGTCCTTGCTTGGTTAGGAAACTGAATCAGCTGGTGGAAAGGCATAATGTGAACTCGGAGCTGGTGTGAAGGATGACCCCAGAGCTGCAGTGGCACGAGGAGGGATGGGCAGAAAAAGAGGGAATGACACCTACCAGTGTGACAGCACATTTTTACAGAACTGCAACCTCAGCATTACTTGTTTTATCATATAAGCAATTACAGTGGCCCTGCCCATCAGTTCCCTCCTCTAGTGCAAGTCTCTAATCTTAAGTTGCGAAAAAATGCCTTCCCTTTTCATATCTCCTATTACCTAGAAATGAGTGTGGTTTTCTGCCCCTGTCCATCATATGGCAGCTTTCCAGATTGTCTTCAAAATGAACGCTTTTGGACTCTACATGCATGATGGCCGCAACTCTAAATGTCAGTAACTCTAAGGAATTACGAAACCCTTTTAAGAAGGGCTTTAAGTTTATAGTCTTGCCGCCACCGCCATACTTGGAAGGGAAAGAGAGGAACTGGAATCTGAAGTTCCTCAGAAATACCTACACGATATTCAGACTAAGAAAACAGATTTGTTGTCCAGTCATTGGGAGGGGAAAAATTTCACTAATGTTAAATTCACACCCGAGATGCAGTGGAAGGTACCTATTCCATCGATATTAAAATGTGATACATCAGTCTGCTTATTTGTGTGCTCTAGAACTTGTGAAGTGATTGAACAGAAAGTGCAGCAATGTGAATAAATGCTGTTTCCCAGAAGCGTGGTCTTCCCTTGCCAGGAAAACAAAATACAGTCACAGTCAAGTTGGCATATTTTGGATCTAATGCTCTCCTGCAAGAATACTTTTTTCACCTGTGCTTATTTATTTAGATGGGGGGAAGAAGGCAGGAGATTGTTTCTCACTGTTAAAAGTAAGAATGTATCTTCTATATCTCTTTGAGACTTGCTACTAATGGGAACATTAAAAGCAGTGATCACTTTTTATGAACTTAGAGGACAGTAAAAAGGTCTCTGTCATAACAATGAAATCTAATTTTTTTAAGTCCTCTGATAAGGAAGCCAAAATAATGTGGGTATATATATATCCTTGTGAAACTAAGAAGTCTTTCACAAGTCTGATAATTGAAAAAACAACCTGTTCACTTCCATTTTCAAGTTGTTTTCTTTGTAATGTGCATAAGAAGGTACAGGTCTTCCTGTATCTTGAGACTGAGATTTTAAAGGCTGAGCTACATCGTTCTGAAGCTTATGGTTTATGTATCACAGTTAACTTTTACAAAGTAGCTTCAAAACTGAAACTAAAATTTCTCTAGAAGCATTCAGATCCCACCTTAAAGTAAAACTGAAGTAATTCAGTTAACCATCACAGGCATCTGAATTTGGCCCTTTGTCTTGAGTGTTAGACAAAAGCAGTACATTATCACAACATTTCCACCTTTGGGTTTTGAGTTTTTTCTGCATCTCCCTGTTTAATTTCATGAAGCTCATAAAAAAAAAACCACGCAGAAGGTACGTCACTTGGAATGCTGTGTTTCTCCCTGAAACCTAGGTTTATTTTGACTCATGCTATGGTCAGTGTGTAAACAGTAAAGGATTTTACTCAGTAAAGAACTTAGGGCTGTTTCACAGCCATGAGTCTATCAGTGTTTCTTGATTGAAAATCAGAGCGGTTCTCAAATTCTGTGCTGAAAGTGCAACTAGCTAAATGAATGCTATATGTAGAGGATGGTAACGAAATAGTAAGGCCTCTGTCTTGGGGATCTGCTTTTCATTTTAGCCAGCTGTCTTCTCTCAGCAGTTTTAGTCACCTTCTTCTAATTACTGCATGTGAAATAATCATTTTAAAAAAGACTGTAGAAATTAGTGACCAGGATTTAAGTTTGAAGCGTTGTAAATGGTAGTTTACATCTGAACTGTACTGTCAATTACTGTTTAATAACCTTATGAATTTAATCAGGAAAAATAATGTAACTTTAATAACACGTTAATAATGTTTTGCAAAATTCATTCCTAAATAGAAAAGGTTTCAATAGCCACCTCTTTAATGATTTTCTTGAAAAACTCTAAGTGAAAAGTAGGTTGAGACTTGAATTACAGAGATAACGTATGATACGTGATAACAGTAGAAGATAAATGGTTAATAAATGTCATTTAGAGATCATATCATGAAACATGGGGTTAGAAATGTAAGAGTTGTGATTCTGCTTTAATTTGCTAGGATGCTTCATGTAGTGATCGTGGTGCTGGCTGTGGTTCGTGAGACTCTATGTAGATTAATGATTGGGAATTTATCTTCAGAGGGTAACAGCCTGCATAATGCGCTCATGAAACTAAGTACTGAAACACGCTTGTCCTGAACGCTGTTGTTGCTAAGCACGAATTACATAGCAAGCTGTGATGGAAATCCTATTTAATCTCCTTACCCATAAGTAGAAAACTGCCACGCTATCTATGCAAGAGATTTCGTAAATCTTTTACCATCCGGATCTCTCATCCAATAAATTGATTGTAATGGATTAGTGTGAGCAGCGTTTGCTGTTCATGCAGTCTGGTTGATGGAGAGCTGACCACCGCTGTGGGTTATAACACACAGATGAGCCCCGGGAGCATGGTACAGACTGTCCAGCGTGGTGAGATGGGAAAGCCCTTGTGATATCAGTTAGCTGCAGGTATCATGGAGCTGGAATTTGCCCTGCAATAAGAAATGAAGAATTTAAATCCACTAAGAAAATATTTTAAACAGAAGCTCAAAGCTAGATCATACGTTTACTGAGAGGGAAATTCTAGTTTAAAAAGCTCTTATTTCCTATACATTGTTGCTTCTACTTTTCTTGACTATGTGGGCTGAGAATTTTTTCCTGTTGATGAGATCAGAATGAATTGGCAGTGGTTAGAGCTGATGTAGAACTGACTGGTATTTAGATTAACAAAGACTTTCTATTACAAGGCCATATTTTGATGTATACGTTAGCTGAAGTTAGTCATGCATGTCTAAATTTTTGGTAGTGTGTGTCTTATTTGTGATGCCTTTCTTAAAAGAAGTTCAAGCTAAGCTAGTTTGGCCGTTTCTGATAAAATGGCTGGGAAGGGCTGCGAAGAGCACATAGTTTGCATTGTTTCCTAGAGAAGCTCTAGTGTCTTGTGTTTTGGGTCCAGCCAGTACAAGGACTGGGACTGAAAGGCAGACACTGTCACATTGGACACCATTAGGAAGAAGAGCTTTGCCGAGTTGGGGTGAAGGAGTCTGAGAGCTCAGGTAAGGATTCTGCATTCTGAAGGGTGAGGAGAAGGGCTGAGTTAAGTTTGGAGCTCTCCACTGCATTGTCCCTCTGCATGTGAAGACCTTCAGAGAGGCAATTATCTAAATGATAGGAAAGAATATTATCTTGTCATCCAGAGAGACAGTGGCTGGGGTAGGAGGCCATGTAGCAATTGAAGTTGAGATAGCAAGATGGTGTAAGTGGCTGCAGTTGCCATCTGCAACAGTCCTGCCCTGTCCCTCTGTCTCTTCTGGAGCCCGTGTGAAGCTGTCACTGGGACAGGTTTGGGCAGAATAAAACAGAGCTAAAGAATGAGACAGATCTGCTGGCCGTCAGAGGAGAAATGATAAGATTTTTACCTGGGAGTGGAACCAGCGAGAGAAAAGGTCCAGAGTCAGAAGAGAAAATTGAGGCTCATTAACCAACATCAATTTGATGAGAAGATCTGCAGAAAATGAGTGCATTCTTATGTGCTTAAAAAGAATTGCAGTATAAACAATAAAGGTTAATGCAAGTTGTATAGGTAAGTCTCATCCTGGCATAGCCTGGACCTTGCCTGCTTGGCTTTGCAGGCTCAGTGACTCGTTTGGAAGGCAGCTAACAGCATGCCATACCGTGCTTTCGGTGTCTTGTAGCTCAAAGAGCAGGGCACCGCCGAACTCAAGTAAAAGCTAAAGCAGGATGTGGGATGTATATAATGAAGCTCGCAGACCTGAGGCAATCACTGCAGAGCACTTAAACGTTTTAAAAGGGAAACTGTTTTTGTGATGAAATCATGTCAGATGTGTAATTTGCCTTGCTGCTCCTGTGTTTAACCCTTCTCACTGGGTTACCTTATCTTGCCTCCACAGTCATTTTTGTGAGGTGTGTGCTGGGGGATCTTTTTCGTAAAGTACCCGTGTGGAAACTGAGGTCTTTCCCCTTCTTCACCTATTTCAAGGTTTTAATTTGTGCAGGAGAGAAGTCTGTGGATGTAATCTTTGTGAAATCAGAGATGATCTTTATTGGCGATTAGACAGGCTGGAGCTAGATAAAGCCTGGCTCAGGGATTCATTGATAGCCTCTCCCCATATGAGTCAAAGGTTGCCACACTGTGAAATTTGTAAATTATTACATGGTATAGGACTGAAACCAATTCAGTACTCCCCGGTATTGAGGTCCTGGAGTCTGGAAAGAGAATGGTTATAGAGCAGGGAAAGGGAAGCGGCTTTCTGCTGCTGTGTGGCCTCTTAGAAACAAAATCCCTGTGCAGCATGTAGGTGGGACAGGCAGCCATGCCATAAACACAACTGCTGTAAGGTCACACACTCACACAGCAGTGGGAAGGGCTGTGCCTGCTGGGTTAACTCAGAATAAAGATGGAAATGGAGAGATCTGCTTAACTTTCCTAACCTGCACTGGCCTACCATTTGACCCATGGCAATTCTTCCTGTTTCTCTTCTTTTCTGCTGTGTTGTGGCTGGGTCTAATTATAGATCAAACTGTCCTTTTTTACCTCATGACCGCAGCAAAAGCACCAGTAGGAGCTTTTCCATTTTCTTTGATGGCCTCAGGATCAAGCCCTGTGTAAATACCATCTGCAACCAATCCTGTGCATAAAAGGGGAGAGGAAAAAGGAAACTAGTAATCCTTCCTGTGCACACATTTTCTAGATTCAAGTTACAAGTTTCAGGAATCTGAAAAGACAAATCTGAAGCAACAGGACAAGTCAGCATTTTTAATTTTTTCTTTTATTTTATTTCTTAAGTTTTTCAAAGCTTCCAGTACAGGATCTTCTTTACATTTTGCTGGAATAAATTAGGTGAAAATTCTACCACTTCCTTCAGAATGAAGCAAGCTTTTTAAAGCGCTACTTTGCCCCTGTAGAATTTGCATGAATGAGGCAGTTCTGCTCCTCTGCCTCCCTCCTGCACATGCTGTCATGGGTGAAATTCAACCCACTGAGGGAAGAAAGATGAGTTTTCAGCTCGCCTAGCCCCCAGAGCAGCCTAGCAAGAGGAAGATTGTCATGAGGGATGCAGGAGGAGGCAGGGGCAGAAGGAGGGCAGGGAGGACGTGATGCTTCTCACGACCATGAGGCCAAACCGATGGGGGATAGGATAAGAAAGAGAGCTTATTTTGTTTGGGGGATGCTGGATTGTTAGCTCATCAGAGAATAAAGGGATGCTTACATGCATTCATACAGTACTTCAAGATGTTCAAGCAGACTGCTCTCACGTGTCACAAGGAGGCTGATTAACTCTTGTTGCTGCAACAATGAATTTTTGGTGTTTAAATTTTAGTCCTAGAGAACAACATTCTTAGATATAAAAGAAACTTTTGATTTAGGAAGAAAAAATCAGGTATGTGGCTTTTTTAAAAAACAAGAGTTCTGTTGTCCCTGGACTGTAGTGAAAATAATTATACACCTCTCACAATCTTAGTGGGCCCCTAGTAAGTGGAAAATAAGTTTTCCTGTTAGAGCTTTGAGCTTGTAAAGTATAATCTTAAAGTGACACTCTTTCACACAGACACATGGACACGGCGTCAAGTAAGAAGCTTTTTCTGGCATTTGCAGTCTGTCAAAATTGATTGTTTCAGGGTTTGAATATTTGATATTTAAATAAATGTAAATATTGCAATTCATTTACTGGTCACAATGCAGTTCTCAACTGCTCTAAAGTTTCTCTTTACTTCTGTTTACTTTGATTCAGGTATTAGTGACAAATAGTCATCCCTCCCTCCCTCTGAAGTTAGAATACAGCCAAATGTAATGGGTTAATGGTTAAGCATAATTAGAGCTCTAATTGAAACCCTGCTTGTGGCTATTTGTATGCAAAGCAGTTTGGGGATAGCCTTCACAGAATCTTTGAACTGAAATAGCTTGTGCCAAAACACTGGAGTTTTCTCTTAGTATGGTTTCCTTTGCTTTGCAGGCGCTTAAACACTTTAAACAAATGTGCAGTGATGAAGCTAGAAATCAGTCCCCACAGGAAAAGGGTAAGTACCTTTGACATTTTTCTGTTACAACATCGTGCATTAATAAAATTAAAAAAAAAAATCTATCAGATTGTTTAGCAGTAGCGTAGGACGACAACTGAGTAGAACCTGCCAATGACACATATTCAAAACTCTGCTTACATTTCATCTTGTGTTCTCACTTAGTGAAAACTGCAGGGTTTGGCCACAGATAAAGGTTATTTGTCTAGCTAACTCTTCCATGGGATGCTGCTCTCAGTCTGAAAGGCAATGGGCTTCTCTGCCTGCCAGCAAGGCTGTTTGTGTTGCAGCTTATTGCCAGCTTTCGGGCAGAATTCTGAAGAGTAGGCATGATGAAGGGGATCTGACTAGCCACAATGAGCTGACCTGAATGGTAGAACATTGTCCTTGACATAATCTCTACAGTTCTGGTTCTTTGCCATCACATTTGAATTGTATTCTTTTCTGACAGTGTAGTCAGAATCAGTTTGAATGTGCTTGGGCTGCAAGAGAGACATTCATTTGTAGGATTGGGCATGTTGTTTCCTTGTTTTTTTTTTAATTATAGCTCAGAATTAAAGCAAAATATTTATGGAATACATTGACTACCTTTTTAGAAAGTTTGCACATCTCCAGGGAGTTTAGCAGGAGTTAAAAGGGTTTCTTGATTCTTCATGATCGCTGTAGAGCATGGTGGGAAAGAAGAGAGCACCTCCTGTAACTTCAGCAAAGTACTGCCAACAGAAAACTGAGTTGCTGGATTTTGCTAGTTGCTGAATTTTGCTGTTAAGGTACCACTTGAGAGCTGTCTTAAAACTCTGTGTGTGTCCTAGGAGGGATCAGTAGTTGATACCATCCCCTGGGATATGACAACTGCAGATAAAGATGACTGAACTGAGGCAGTACAATGCTGCCCTACCCTTAACAAGAATGCATACAAATGCTCTGGGGTTGTTTACCAGGAATTAATCCCCTCTTTCCCTATCTGTTTGTGGTATGCTGGAAACGGCACCCAAGCTCTATAAGATAACGCTCTGAGGCAGCGTATATAGGAACTCCTTAAAAGTAGGGGTAGGCCACTGGCTTGCTCTTTATGACCACCAGAAGAATTTTCCTCCTCGTTTCTGCACCTCGTTAACACTGGAATGATCAGTATTACTGTTAGAGGTCAGACCAGAACCGACTTCAGGTCCAGACCCTAGATCTTCCAGAGTCTGGGTGTTACATTTTGTTTCAGTCCTTCCTGATTTTCATTCACCACTTGTGTTCTGGAAGATGGACTTGGATCCCATTCCCTTTTGTTGCCTTCATTAAAACTTTTTAACACTATGGAAAATTTGTGCTGACAGAAATGTATGATTCCTTATGTTTGCATTGACCTCTTTGCAACTTAAGATTACTTTACTGCTCCTTTTTTCCAGTGAAGCCACATTCACCACCAAACCATCCTTATTATTCATTGACAGTATCAGGTGACGTTTTTCCTCTGGAAAACTTTAAATAAGCAATTCAGTCCTCTTAGGTTTTTGCCTGAGTCATGGACAGAAATACTGGTTGTAGTAGTTGGGAAGCAAAGAGAATGACGCTTGCTATTTCCCATATGTATTTGGTTATAAAAAATAAATATGACGTTTCACTTATTTTCCTGAGCTGATGAAATGTGCTATGAAAAGAAGAAAAAAAAAAACACTAGTAAAGAATCAGGAGCTAAAGTATGCCTAAATAAAATACTTGAAATATGAATAATTTATTTGTTTTTCAGACTGTAAATGTTTGTGTTCCTGGCACACAAATAGTTAGAGTTTGAGGCATCCTTGTGTATTTGTTTTTAAATTAAAGCAATCTAAACAAATTAACAGAAACTTCAGCATTCATGGAGCTGTGTGGCAATTAGCCTTCCCTACTCCTAACACCAAAGGTTGTTTTGTGGTTTCATGGTGTCACATTAAAATATCTCACATTGGTTTTATTCTTCCAACTGCATGCAACATGAAATTTTCCAGTTATTTGGAAGACCAAATATGACCATTCTCTTTCAGGATTTAGATGAAAAGATTGAGGCATAAGTGATGTACGTGTAATTGTGCCCTCAGGCTTACTCATACATCAAACATAATCAGTGAAGATGCTATTTACAGTTTACTTACGTGCTATACTGCAAGTGAGCTTGTGCTGCTCGCTATCTGTGAGTGTTAAAGATTGCCTGGAGCAAGACTGAAGCAGAAACTTCACAGGACATTCTTAAAATGTTAGCTGCTAGCCTGTGGGAGGAAGAGTGGACCAGGTAGGAGCCTGGAGACATCAAACTGTAGTAGTGCAAGAGTTTCTTTTGCTGTCTCATTAGTCACAGTGAGGAGACCTTTTAAACTTCCCAAATGGGTAAGGAATTAAGCTGCTACAATTCACAACATATGAGAAACATCTCTTAATTGCAAAGAGGAGTATAAACACAGAGCTGCTATCAACAGAGTGTAACTTTGGAGAGAGTCCAGGGGGACCCCAACCCCGGACTGACTCCAGTTTAAAATTTTATGCATGCCAGGAATTTCCATTGATCTGAGGGCTATCCACTGTGACCAATTAATTAAAAGCCTATGGATACTAAGGTTTTCAGAAAAGAGCGACTTAAAGCAGATTGCCTTGTTTCTTTCCTTTTATGAAGCATATATCCTTTGCATTTAAAAACTGTTAAAATACATTGTCTGTCCCATGTAATCTTTTCATGTGATAGGCTTTATGGTCTAATCTTCCTCTCCCTGAAGCAAAAGACTGTTTTTGTTTTAAATTTGGTGAGAACAAGGTCATGCTTAAATCAGTTTAGTGTGCATTGTATTTAAATGCAATTACGTTTGCTGTTTGGCAGTTTGCAAGCAGCGCTTTCAGGGCTCTTCTTCTTTGCAGAGTGAAGATTCAGATGAAGACGAACCATGTGCAATAAGTGGCAAATGGACTTTTCAGAGGGACAGCAAGCGGTGGTCGAGGCTTGAAGAGTTCGATGTGTTCCCTCCGAAGCCGGATGTGAATACCTCCTCCCCGGAAGCTCCTCACCTCCCAAACGCAGCCAGCCGTGAGAGCGTGCTCACCGACCTCAGCGAGCGGCAGGAGGTAGCCTCCATTCTCAGCACCAGCAGCACCAGTAGCCATCAGCCAACCCTGCAGAGCGAGGCCTCTACCACCAGGACAAACTCGGTTGTGAGCGTTTGTTCATCGAGCAATTTCATAGCGAACGATGACTCGTTCAGCAGCCTGCCCTCGCCCAGGGAGCTGAATAGCTTTAGCTTCAACACAAAGGCAAGTGAGAAGAACACTAAGTCTAAAACAAAGAGCCTGCTCAAGAGGATGGAGAGTCTGAAAATCAAGAGCTCTCACCATGGCAAGAACAAAGCTCCTTCAAAGCTTGGTCTTATTATTAGTGGGCCCATTCTGCAGGAGGGCATGGATGAAGATAAACTGAAACAACTTAACTGCGTGGAAATTTCTGCCCTCAATGGCAATCACATCAGCCTCCCCATGGTACGAAAAAGGAGCGTCTCCAATTCCACCCAGACTAGTAGCAGCAGCAGTCAATCAGAGACGAGCAGTGCTGTCAGCACACCCAGTCCTGTCACGCGCACACGCAGCCTCAGCGCATACAATAAAAGGGTGGGCATGTACCTGGAAGGCTTTGACCCCTTCAACCAGTCAACGTTCAGTGATGTGATGGAGCAGAACTTCAAGAATAGGGGAAGCTTTGCAGAAGACACTGTATTTTTTATCCCAGAAGATCATAAGCCCGGCACTTTTCCCAAAGCACTCTCCAATGGCAACTTCTCCCCAACAGAAAGCAATGCTTCTGTGAACTGGAGGACAGGGAGTTTCCATGGACATGGCCATCTCACCCTTAGGAGGGAAAACAGTGGAGATAGCTCCAAAGAGCTGAGCATGGGGAAAAGGCGCAACTCTGCTAGCTCACTGAGCAGCCGCTTAAGCATTTACGACAACGTGCCGGGCTCAATCCTGTATTCCAGTACGAGCGACCTGGCCGACCTTGAAAATGAAGACATATTCCCAGAACTAGACGACATCCTGTACCATGTGAAAGGGATGCAGAGAATAGTAAATCAGTGGTCAGAGAAATTCTCGGACGAAGGGGACTCTGACTCAGCGCTCGACTCCATCTCCCCATGTCCTTCCTCCCCAAAACAGATCCACCTTGATGTAGATAACGATCGAACAACGCTGAGTGACCTTGACAGCACAGGGAATTCACTTAATGAAACAGAAGAGCCCTCGGGGATGCAGGACAGAAGGGACTCTGGGGTGGGCGCATCGCTGACACGGTCCAGCAGGTGAGCTCATGAGTGCTGGGACTCGGGGTGGGCGTAGGGAGGTCCCTCCTGGACCAGATGCCTCTGTAGTAGCTGCACAATGCTCATTTAAGGCCTTCACGCAATACTAGTTGAGGCCACTGAAGCATACACGTGCCATTCCCATCGCTTCCAAAAACAATTACAGCCATGGAAAGTATTTGTACAACACTTCTAGATAAGTGATTCCCACACTTTGTGGCTATATGTTTATATGTTCGGCTTGAGTCGTCCTTGAAAAACAGCCTGCTCAGCAAGTCAGCATTTGAAGCACTGTTAAGGCAGTTTGGGGGGATGGTAATTCTTCAAAATGAAATGGTGTGTGGGAGGGTGAGGGACCTCAAGTAGGATTATTAATTTTTTGAATTGGCTAGGACAGCCAGTGGAAGTATGATCTGTTTCATGTCAATGTGTGTAGTAAAAACCTTGACTTTTAGACTGCCTCAAAAAAATTCACTTTTCGGTAGCAGGCTGTTTCTTAACAACATGCCTCAGCATTAAATCTGCAGGGAAGATGGGGATTGTTTATTTTCCTTTGATTGCTGCAGTACTGTGGGAGTTTGAGGGAGCTCCAGAGGCCCCCGAGTTCCTCTTGGGAACTTCACCATGGAATGGCAGATTGCACTGTGAATAGAGCAAGGGGCTAAACTCTTTCTAGCTTTATTTCCAATTTTTCTTTAAAACTGGTGCAAATCATTTATGGCATGGTTTCTGCTGTCATTTAGTCGCCTACAGCTGCTTGTATAAATTTAATGAGACTTTTAGAAGAGCTTCATTTTCCATTTGATTTGTCTTGAAATTTGGGGGCTTTTATTCTTAACAGTTACTTGATTCCAGCTGTCTTAACACTGAAAGGGCTTCTGGGAAAAAAAAAGTTGTTTGAGCCCTCTGAGGGATATCTGATAGGGCAAGCCCACAAGGGGCAGCTCCATGCACGCATTCTCTTCCGCACGCGTTGCAGCGGGTGAGGCAGACATCCTAGTGACCAGTCCTTGCTGTTC
The DNA here is from genome assembly GCA_013396635.1 of Penelope pileata. Classification (NCBI taxonomy): domain Eukaryota; kingdom Metazoa; phylum Chordata; class Aves; order Galliformes; family Cracidae; genus Penelope; species Penelope pileata. The sequence goes on along the minus strand of WBMW01002715.1, from coordinate 413,301 downwards.
CCTGTCATCTCCACAGGCACAGGCTGAGGTGGCACAGCTTCCAGAGCTCCCACCGGCCCAGCCTCAGCTCAGCCTCACTGCAGATCAATTGCCAGTCCGTGGCACAGATGAACCTGCTGCAGAAGTACTCGCTGCTGAAGTTAACGGCTCTCCTGGAGAAGTACACGCCTTCCAACAAGCACGGCTTCAGCTGGTAAGGGCACGATGCCATGTGTAGACAGGCCATCTGTCCTAGCACAACAGTTTCACTAGTCCTAGGCAACTTCTGGAAACATACAACGAATCCCTCTGTCCCTCTTTTTCCATATTTGCACTTCTTCCTCCAGCCTGTGCTGACAGTGATTTGTGCTTTCCTTAGACAGTGCTAACATCATTAACCCTTTACATAAGGGTAATCTCATTGAGACTGAGAAGTATGTTCACATCTGAGGGAATAGAGGCAGTGAGGTACAGGCCAGTTTCCTGTGCAGGAAGATGACTGCTATCTGCAGCAAAAGAAGGCCTGTTGGGGCACTTAGTGAGCAGTGGCACAAGCCTCAGCAGATCTTTAAATGCTTGCTTTTCTTCAGTTATTCTTAATTTTTTACATTGGTTTCCCTATGTAATTATGTCATTAAATAATGTAATTTTCCTTTAGTTCTAGTGTGTCTTGTTATCCAACAGCTATCTCCTCCTCTCTTTAAAATGCAATAAAATCACCCCTATAAATCCAGCTCTGTGAATCCTGTTAAGTTGCAAAAAAAAAGATGGGGGAGAAAATAACGTTTGGGAGAGTCATGAAGTTTTTTGTAGGCAGCACTTTCTGCTGTGTCCAGGTGTTTGTAACCCCGTTGAATGTGGGTTGTTGGTTTTTGTGTGTTGAAAGAATGAAATAGAAAGCTCTTTTATTATTGTAGCTGCAGTACAGCCTGTGTAACCTTCAGGATGCAAAAGACGCAATAAAATTTTTCTTTTCCCTACCACAGGCCAGCCTCCTCCCTTCCCCAGGAGTCATAGAGAGTATTTAGCTTCAGCATCAAAGTACCTCCTGTTCAAAGGCTGTTATTATGTCAGCCTTTCTAAATACAGAAGTTGTTTGTTCTGAAAGACAGAAATAAGTATTGACCAGTTATCCCTGCATGCTTCAGATTCTCAGTGGAGATCGCAATGTGTTTTTTCACATTCCTTTGGCATGTTTTTTGACAAAGCAAGTATTATTCATACATATATCAATAATGCCCTAAACTTAACTATATGGCAATACAAATTGGTTCTGTTTTCCTATGTAACAGATTAGTCAGCTGTAAATCTAACGCACTGTTTGTATAGCTGTACTGTATAGCAAAATGTTAAATAGGTCTCCCTGTTCTCCAGTGCTACCATGTTCTATTAGATGTTGGACCATACATTCGCTTTTCTCTTTGTTTAGGAAAATGATCTCAATATTTTCACATTTTAATAGCTTTTTTTTCTTTTTTTTTTTCCCCTTCATGAAAGCAACACTTAGGGGTAAATCATTATTTTGTACTTGGTAACTTTTTCCTTGGAGTCAAAAGCAAATGGCAAGGCCTCCCATTGAAGTTGGAGTGGGAGGTAGGGGTGACAACAGTAACTGCCTGACAAGGAGGGGGGTCCCTCAAAGGGGTTGTTTATAGAGCTGAAGTTTTTAGCTGACAAACTCAAATGTATTACATCAGTTTCCTGCTGTTATGCACGCTGGTGGGTGGTGGACCCAGTTTGAGGACTTTGCAGAACAAGTAGTTGCCATACAAAAGCTCATTGTTCAACTGCCCATCTTTCCTGAAACCTAAAGAAGCAGTGTTATAAGGGGTCACTGACCACAGGATTTATTTTGACTCCTTTGCAATTCAGTCTGGCTCCTGCAGTTTTACCCTGTAGCTTTTGTCCTACTAATATTGATAGAGTAGCACCACATCATTAATACTTACAGTGCTCATACTGCCCTGAATTTCATGCCTTTCTCTTAGAGAAACTGTTTTCTGTCCTCACCTCATTCCCATACCTGAATGAATTAGCTAACTTGTAATCTCAGAACTTTTCATATTATTCTGCATACTCAAATGTTTCACTTATTTCACTTACTTTGTGGGTTACTGGAAATCCATAAAATAAATAATTTTGTCATTCCTTTTGCTTAAATAGGGCAGTGCCAAAATTTATGAAAAGGATAAAGGTGCCAGACTATAGAGATCGAAACGTATTTGGAGTACCACTGCAAGTCAACGTCCAGCGCACAGGGCAGCCCCTTCCACAGAGCATTCAGCAAGCCATGCGGTACCTCCGCAACCACTGCCTGGATCAGGTGGGTTTTGCTCTGCCCTCATCCTGTATTCATTCAGCACCCAAAGCTCAGCCTTCCATTAGCGGGTTTTTGTTGGTTTTTTTTTGGTTCCTGGGTTAGACTGAAAAAGTAGAACAAAATGAACAATTCAAGGAAAAACTTTCCATGAAATGAGAATGCGTACATAAGAGACTAAAGAACATACTTACATTTAAAATTTGCCAGACTCAATGTAAATGTGTTTACTTTTCCATATACAAATACATTTAGGTTGGACTATTTAGGAAATCTGGAGTCAAATCAAGAATTCAGGCTTTGCGTCAAATGAATGAGAGTTCAACAGACAGCGTCAACTACGAAGGGCAGTCTGCTTACGACGTAGCAGACATGTTAAAGCAATTCTTCCGTGACCTACCCGAGCCTCTCATGACCAACAAGCTTTCTGAGACCTTCTTACAGATATACCAATGTAAGTACTGAGATTTCTAAAGCCAGATGACAAATTGTCATTTGTGTAGCAAGGATGGGAATTTCAGGGCACTATGCACGTTGAACGTGTTGATCATTGTCTTTCTCTAGCAGTCATTGTATTTCAGGCTACCACATAAGGAACTGATTTTTGATATTCTGATAGTATAACAATTCATTGGACAAGTTCTTTTCATTTCACCTTTCTCTGAAGTTTGCAAACAGATAAGTCCTCTGTCACTTGCCATAGAGTTTCCTCCCTTCTTTGAGCATAGTTGATATTATAGTTTGAAAATAAACTGTATCCGATGTGCCTAAGTAAAGGAGCTGTGCAAACAGTACATGAACAGAGTCTGGGGCTTTTGAGGGGATTGAAATCCACCAAATAACTGAGATTTTTTTTTTTTAAGAGCAAGACTGCCAAAATAATTCTATTTTCTTGTAATTCATATTATTCTATCCTTCGCCACCATTTTTGAAAACCACAGTTTACATTGAAAGCTTTTCTGTTACTATTTGTTAGCTGCTTTACTGATAGGTACCATAAACAGAATGTTCTTAGAATAAATAGCGTCAAAGCAGGAATTTATCAACAAACCTGAAAAGAAATTATTCATCAGTGCCAGCAAGGGAGACATTCTCTATTGTGAGTCAGATAAGTCAGATTTTTATAAGCATTTTATAAAATGGCCAAAGATGAATTAATATTCAGTGACTAGGATCTCAAAGCTTTTTGAAATATTCATGGAGATCCAAACTGATGCGCTGCAGGCACTTTGCTGATCCTGTTTCTCTTTCTAATGCCACCCCAGCTCTCTCCCCATGTATTCTTCCCATGGTAGCCTAGCTACAACACAGCTCACTACAAAAACACGTTCTTTGAGCCACTACAGTATTTTGTGCCTTCCCTATGACTGTGGTGCAAATGCTTTATATCATCCAGGAACTTCCTTCAGACCTCTGTAGACAGAGGTGACAGTTTAGAATAAAAACATGCATACCATTACTTCAGAGCACACTTTTTTATTGTTTCAATTCTCAAGAAAGTTTATGGAAAAAATGAATCAGACACTCCACTTCCTTGCATATTAAGCAGCAACTCTTTCTGGTTTAGTGCCAGAAAAAGTTTGACACAGAATCACCGTACTATCTGTTCCTTTCCTTTCACAGGCAGTAGGTCTGAGAAGTCCCCAGAGGTGGTCAGGAAGTGTTATCTCTGTGCAAAGCAAAATGCCTTAAAGCAGCTGTAGATTTCGCTTCCCTGCAAAGGACAAAATTTCATTTTGCTTTAGAGTTATGTGCCAGGCTGCACTCTGGAATTGTCCATACATGGCTTAAATGTGTTTTGAGCTGATTGAGGGGAGAGTGTGGAGAAGAGTGGATTTTTTTCTTTAAATTACTTTCTAAACTCGTTTGCCAGCCTTATGAAATTTTTGAAGCCCAAAGCAAATACCAATTAAATATCTGGTTAGCAACGCATGTATTATGAGACATACAGTCAGGGCAGTGTGGTGCTAATGACGATACAAGTGCTGCAGGAGTCAGACTCTCATGTCGTCTTCAGGAATGGATGGCTTGTTGGAAATCCCTTTATAAGAAGCAGATCTGGTCTGGGTTATTTCATTATTTGTTCCCTTCAAGTTTGGAGGAGAAGGCCTTGTATAAAGACACACATGAAATTTTTCCAATGGATGTTTGTTGTTAGTAACCAAGGAGCTGTTTAATGGCATGGGGCTTCACAGCATTGACTTTCTTTTTCCACTGCGTGACTTTGAATGAGCTGCTCAAGAAAGCAACCCGGTGTGTTTGGTAAAGCACTTTCTGGCTATTTTATGACATCATTGTTAAAAAGGTTTGCTAGCCAATTCATCTAATTAATTCACCTATTCTAAAATGCATTAATGTTTTGAATTTCTTTGAAAGCCAAAGAATTTCTGAATCAGCTTGACTGTGTTTGCTTGTTCACTGCCTGAGTCCAGAATTCTGTCATTTTAGTGCATCTGTGGGAGCGACTAGCTGTTGAAATTAAATCTAAAATTAACTCTGGCCTAGGCACAACTTCTTGCTTGCATTTCTTGTGAGGCAGGAAATAACTGAGGGTAGTTAAACTAGTGGGTTAAAAAAAATTCCTTCATGTTTCCTATGAATGGTATGCATCCTGAAGGAAATCGCTTCAAACTTGAGTCAAATATTTGAAGCTGGAGTTTGCTTTGGGATGTATTCATGCTGTGTGTGTGGAAAATCAATGAGCTGATGAGAGAATTACTAATATTATGCAGATGTGCCAAAAGATCAGCGTCTCCAGGCTATCAAGGCTGCCATTATGCTTTTACCTGACGAGAACAGGGAGGTCCTCCAGATTCTTCTCTACTTCCTGAGTGACGTCACAGCAGCTGTGAAGGAGAACCAGATGACACCAACAAACCTGGCGGTGTGCTTAGCACCTTCCCTCTTCCACCTAAACACTCTCAAAAGAGAGAATTCCTCCCCAAGGTATGTCTTTTGATCACCTTGAACACTGCAGAAGGCACCAGGTGTAGCATGGTTCTGTGACTCTACTTCTTTAACAGATTTGTTAAAATATTAGCAAGTTCACAAAAGGGCAGTTAATGGGAGGACGCCAAAGGAAAGGTTTAATGGGAGTAGCAAGAGAAGTCGGTAAAAGCATGCCAAGACTTGGTCCCAGTCAGCACTGCACTAAACCACCAGCAGATTCTGGAATCCTGCTGTTTTCTTACCAAATATCTCTCTTACTCTGTGATAAATAACTGAATTTGTGTGTTTGTGTGTTCTTCTTCCATGTGAAGGGTGATGCAAAGAAAACCAAGTCTAGGAAAACCTGATCAGAAAGACCTAAATGAAAATTTGGCTGCAACCCAAGGGCTAGCCCACATGATTGCTGAATGCAAGAAGCTCTTCCAGGTAAAACACATCTGCGAAACCACTGGGTGCGATATTGGCCAGTATGGCTTAGGTCTGCTGAATAATGGAAAGCTAGGAATGTCTCTTTATTTTAATAAGGATTAGTATGTGATAAATAACCTTTTAAAAAAACTTTGCATCCCAATCTGAGTTCATGTGTGAATTTGAAGGGGTGCCAGGAGAGTTGTTGTGCTGACATGGGCACTCAACAGACATGAGGCAGGTGTGGAGTCTGGGGCAGTTTTCTTGCACCTAGGCTTCATTTGAAACGTGTTCCAGCTTTTATTGTGCAGCCATGAGGGTCTGTGAGCTTCGGCTCTAATTACGAAGCAAGAAGCTACTCCTAAGCATTCCAGTGTTTGCTTTATATTTTAATTCCCAAGAGAGAGCAAGTCTAGGCCACAAAAGCATCCTGAACGTGACATTGTCAGACCATCGGTTGGAGGGTCTGTAACAGCTAAAGCACAATCCCTCTGGGGCCCAGCATGGAGAACCAGACAAGTCTGTGCCCTGGTTTCCCTCACTGTCATCAAACCTTTTCAGAGCCCACAACTGAAGGCATGCCTGTCTCTCCTCTTGTAGCTGACAACTGCCCCTCCTTCGGTCAGACTTCAGGATAAGCTTTGCTGTGGGAGTAAGTCTCAGTTGTGCAGCAAAGAAGGGATACTCCACAGGAACAAAAAAAAAAAAAGGCACCCTGTAATTGAGAGACAAACTCATGTATGTGGAATCAAGATCACAGAGACACAAACTTAACTTTGGTACTTCTTCACATTGAGTGCTTGGCCTGACAAATGGATCTTTTAGAATACAGTTGGTATGCTAGCTCGGGTAATTTGCAAATATAATTGCACACACATACTTACACATAAACCTCTCTAGGGATCTCATTTTCTACCACGGGGTGTGACTACTGCCAACTTTAGAGTGAAGGGAGTAGCGAGCATCCTATCAACAGGAGGGAGATGCTGTGTACCCATCTTTTGGTGACTGTGAAGCTTCTAGGCTAACTCTGGGGTTTAGGAAGAGAGCTGCAAGAGGATGACTTGTCCTTATTACCCCTCAGATACCTGAAGAGATGAGCCAGGGTCGGAACTCATACACAGAGCAGGACCTGCGTCCCCTCAGCCTGGAGGAGCTCCGGGGCAGCAGCAGCACCATGGAGCCCTCTGACTACCACTGCTACCTCCAGGACTGCATGGATGACTTGCTGAAGGAAATGAAGGAGAAGTTTAAAGGCTGGGTCAGCTGTTCCACCTCAGAGCAAGCAGAACTGGCCTACAAGAAGGTATGCGCTCTCTAACTCACTCCACTGCTCTGTTAAAATTCTCATCTTCTCTAATATAAGCCAACTTTTGACATAGGTATAACAGAAGGTTCAGTGCACACCTTTATTTTGCGGACAGATTTGAGAGAAAATAATAATCTTTTGACATAGTTGCACGCCGTCTAAAAACAACTTGTCTTTCAGCGGTAGTCAGCAAACATGCATTGAATTGAGTTCTTGTGTTTATCCAGCCCTGGAATGTTCACTGCATTGCACTTACACGCCCTCACTCACTTGTGCAAGGCCTTGACAGGCCAACTGTTGTTATGGAGGCAGCAGAAACAAAGGTGCTCTGCTCTGATCTTGCACAGCTCAGACCTAGCAGAGAGAGATGTGTTTCAATCAGATTTGAGCTGGGACATTTAAAAAAAAAATGAACTTGGAAAATTAGGGTATTTTTCTGTAGCATCATGTAGTGGCTCATACACGAGAATGTAATTATATCTTAAAAATCATTTGGAAGTCAGCATGCAGATGCCTTTGGCTGTTACAAAAACAACCTCTGTCTGAACTTACGACAACCTTAGTACAAAATATGTGTACGTTTTTGTGTGTGTGTATTTATCCAATAATATAAAATGTAAAGGAAATGTAAAACTGAGGACTATGCTCATTTTCCCCAGGCGTGCGAAGGTCCACCGCTCCGGTTATGGAAAACTACCATTGAAATTGCTGCTACACCAGAGGAAATTTTAAATCGTTTGCTTAAAGAGCAACATCTTTGGGATGAAGATCTTATAGATTCAAAAGTAGTTGAACCTTTGGATAGCCAGACAGATATATACCAGTATGTTCAGAACAGCATGGCACCTCATCCAGCCAGGGACTTCGTAGTCTTAAGGTAAGACATTAGTATTCTATTGTCTTAATATCCCACACACAGAAACTTTGCCTACAGAATTTCTGTAGAAAGCAAGTTGTATAGGTGAAAACCTGTTTATGCATAATTTGAAGTCTGTTAAATGTTTTAATTCCTGTTTGTCAAAAATGAGATTTTTTTTTTCTTCCTTCTTCATAGAACATGGAGAACAAACTTCCCCAAAGGAGCTTGTGTGCTTTTATCAACTTCAGTGGATCATGACCGTGCTCCAGTGGCAGGTGTCAGAGTCAATGTGCTCCTGTCTAGGTATCTGATTGAGCCCTGCGGGTCAGGAAAATCTAAACTTACCTACATGTGCAGAATTGATTTGAGGTATGGATTTCCACTTTGTCCAAAATTTAGACAGTTCAGCAGGCTGCAGCATAGCCAGTAGTATGTATTTATCAAATGCATGCATACAGGACTCTGGGAAGTTACAGAAGATTGGCTTCAGTGTATGTCTAACAACAGGGATTGTTTGTTACTTTAGAAGCCCCCCGTATGTGCGCCACCGCAGCTATTGGCATATAATTCCAATTGGTGTATTGGTATATAATTCCTTCCATCAGATATATTTGGATGAAAGGACGTGTTAATCTCAAGTTAGTAAAGCAGACTAAATTCTCACTAAACTTCAAACAACTTTTTCCTCACTGCAGCAAATAAATTTTTGAGCAAGTCTATTAGTAAGGCTGAGCTGATCAGGAAGCAGTAATAAGGAGATTTCACAGTCAGGTGTTGAACCAGCTACATACGTATTTGATTCTAAGCAAATGCATGCAATATTGCTGATACTTGCTGCTTCATGAGTTTTTCTCCATCCATCAGGGGCCACATGCCGGACTGGTACACCAAGTCTTTTGGACATTTGTGTGCATCTGAAGTAGTTAAGATACGAGACTCTTTCACTCATCAGAGTCTTGAGAGCAAGGAAGTAAAATCCAGGTGACTACTGAAGAGGAACAGCCGCGCACTCCACACCTCAGCAACATAGATGTTACCCAAAACAGAGTCCCATCTACTGCAGACCATCTGCAAGTCATGTCATGAAGGGACGGCATGAGAACTTGACTGTGAGCATTAATATAGGACTGTGGCCATACCATACACTATAAAGCTGCTTCCTGTCTGTGTAAGGCCTATAGTATAGGCCTTGACTGGAATACATAGGAGGACTGTGCAAAAAAAATAAGTATTGTACTATTAGATGGTTTGAATTGCTTCTGAGAAGCAAAATTCTTTAAATGCAAAATATATTATGAGATATGGTGAAGGCTCATCATTCCCATGTGAAATACTTGGCTTAATGTACATACCCACGTCATTTTATTTGTAGTGTGTTGAGGGACTGGTGTATCCACTGGAATAGTTGGTACTCTTCAATGTGTTCTCACTGAGATAAGCAGAGAAAGGTCTGCACAGAGATTTAAGTGTGAATGAGTGTGTTGGTGGTTGAAAGGATAGCAGAAGTTGAACTTGAAATGTGTCTGGTACACTGATTGATAGGCAACCAGGATGGATTGTAGTATACTGGATACAGTTGAACCTAGAATTTGCCTCCCCTGTGGACCAGGAGTAGTCATCCTTCCCATTTGCCCATTCTGCATTTTTCTGAGCTCTAATGTTGTTAAAACCCTAACGCAAATGTTACAATAGGCTTGCTCTGGCTACTGTTAACTCCTTATCCAAATGATCTTTCGGGAGTGACTGCAATGCTACAGCAATTTTAAGTAAATACACTTTTAGACAACCTAGCAGCTTAGAAATTAAATGCCTATTTAACAGTCAAGAGAGCCAGTAGTGTCAATTGTTATATTGCCAAAAAATGGTTGTTGCTTTTACTCTACCTGCATTAACTATGTGTTTTAATGAACTTTTAAATATTTTACTGTATTCTAACGGCTCAAGAGGAAAAAGTAAACACTGGAGTCATGGTGTTGTGATGAGGCAGGACTCCTGCAACAGCAGATGGAGTGATGTGGGTAGAAGGACTTGTAAGAGTTCACTCACTTTCTCTCTCTCTCTCTCTCCTTTGCCTAGTCTCTTAAAAGCTGCGTGCTAACATGAACAGAAACTGAATGTGAACAGTTTGTAGGGTTATATTTGGGGGCAGAGAGAAGGGTGGGTTTTTTGCCTTTGGTTTTATTCAGTTTTAAACCCTTTAGGATATTCCTCTCCACCCTGACAATCACATTATATGAACTGTAGGAAGCTTTGAGGTCCTCTGGAAAGGTGTTGTTCTGTAGGTTTTACTGTAAAGGTGAGGATTTGCTTTCGACATGCAGTATTAAGTGATAAATGTATTTTGTGGCTAGGGTATGAATGAGTTGCAAGATGGAATTTTGACTGAGACATTGTTACCATTGTCAGTGTTATTTTAAGCTGATGAAGATTTTTTTTAATTATGGCAAATAATGTAGTACTTCCAGTAACAGTGTTCCTCATGAGTAGGAAAACCTTGTATATTCCTCTACATCAAACACTTTTGAATTTGTAAAATTGTATGTTGTACATACCATTCTATTGTAAACATGTATACTTGCCCACAGTGTACTGTCAAACATATAGATAAAGCATGATAAAGATTATTTAAAATATACCTGTATTTATACCTCAGATATTCTTTTTGGGTTTTTGTACCTCAACTATGTTTTCTATTGTAAATGTGCTTTACATGACTATGATCTAAGTCAGAGAAAGGAAAATGTTTAACTGCTATAGATGTCTGTACAGAATATACCCCATAAGTGCACTATTAAATGTTTAAAATCAGAGAAGTGTAACATTTCTATTTTATTCTGCATCCTTCCTTCCCCTTTCATGCCTACAGCCTGTCTCTGAAATAAGAACCAACAGCCTCACTGATTTCTCCAGTCATTTGAACTCCACTGTATTATATGGCCTTGGCTCAAAGCCTGTAAAGGACAGTTGCCACTGGAGGTAGCATAATAAGATGTCTTTAAGTAAGCGTTTTGATGAAGTTTGTGTTTTGTCAAGACTTTCAGGGTGACAGGTAAAAGGGAAAATTCTTCAGTAAGACCTAGTTCACGCATGAAAACCAGCCCTCACCCTCCTAACTTCGCAGAGAATCATAGAATCCTTAGAGTTGGAATGGACCTTTAAAGGTCATCTAGTCCAACTCCCCTGCAGTGGACAGGGACACCTACAGCTAGGTCAGGGTGCTCAGAGCCCTGTCCAGTCTGAATGTCGCCAGGGACAGGGCTTCCACCACCTCTCTGGGCAACCTGTGCCAGTGCTTCACTACTCTTACTGTAACAAACTTATTCCTTAAATCCAACTTAAATCTCCTCTCTTTTAGTTTGAAACCATTTCCATCCTATCACCACAGACCCTGCTAAAGACTGTCCCCTTCTTTCCTGTAGCCCTCCCCTTAAGATACTGAAAGGCTGCCATCTGGTCACCTCGGGGCCTTCTCCAACTTCTAGCCTGCATCTTTCCACAATAGGCCTTGTGTATTTAATGAGCTGTAGGCACAAGGATGCAGCTCCGTCTGGTTCGTTAACAAGGCTAGTAAAGTTGCTCAAACCTATTTAAAAAGTAGTTATCAGCAATCTAAAGGAATTGGGCTTTTTTGTTTGGTTGGTTGTTTGTTAAAGAAAGAAAACTGAAAGGAAACATCTTTAATTTTCCAAGAAGTCTGTTCTGTAACAGAGGTGGTCTATGTGCGTAAAGAACATGGACCTGTCTCTTCATGGTTAGGAAAGGCATTTTGATTATCACCAATTCCTTGGATATTGCTACCAACTTCCTAGCCTCAGTGCCATCTCCCAGGCCACTATTTTTTATTGCTAAAGTCACCAGAGCAATTTGAAAAGTTTTGGAAAGCAAGCCTCCCAGATGGTAAAGAGCTGAACAGAAATGCTCCCCAGTTAATAGCTTCACACGTCATATAAAAGTAGACGGAAGCTTCCCTTTTGTTACTGTTATGTAGAAACGTACTCTTGAATTTAACAGGAAGCAAAGTCAGCTACTTTATCTAGACAGGTTTATGTAATGCTGAAAAAATACCTCATCGCTTTCTTATTTTCAACAGCAGGAAAGAGAGCGGGAAGATTTCTGGAGTCATAGGTTCTTGTAAAAATAGAATTTGAGTGTGAAAGTAATTGGAGAAAGTAAAAGCATATACAGTGGTTAAATGAAGCCAAAGAGAAGGACAGAAGGATAGACAAACAACTGAATAAGGTGAAAAGTGGAGCCAAAGACAGCTGTTAATTTAAGCAACTTTAAAAACTTTTTAAAGTTTTAGCCAACAGAAACGTAATTTGGGCATGCAAAAGAGGATTTTGATTTGTGAGGCTTGCTTTACACAGTAACTGGAATGAGGCCTGCTGCTTTCATTTGGTGATGCCATCATACTCTTTCTCCACCTGAGCATCCCAAAGTCCTGATTGCTATCAGTTCCCACTGTTCTCTAGGAGTGCTGAGAGAGGCTGCTTCACGGTCTGGCAAAAATAAACCCTTTGCTGTTGTGGCACTGCTTCTCACACACAAGTCTTTTAGAGGGCCTTTCCTGATAAGGGTCTGGAATTTGTTTGTCTCCTGCAGGATCTCTTTTTTTCTCAAGTCAATACTAAAAATAAAAAATTTCTGCACAACAGATTTTAAAAAAGGGGAAAAAAAAAAAAAAAAAAGGGTTTATTCCCAATCCTGAGCCCTTGGAGCAAGCGGAGTTGGAGCAAATGTATTTTTCTTTAGAATGATGGTTTTGTTTGTGTTTTTTAAGCATGCTAATGCATGCATATTCCTCAGACATTTTAATACCCTACATTTTCTTTAAAATGTGCTTAGGTTACATTCAAATCTCTGTTTTCCTAAACATCCCTAAAATATAAGTTAATGTTTACTCACGTACATAGCTTCAAGCTCCTGAAAGCTTATTTTCTTGGCATCTTCATTTGCAGGTGTCCGTGTTGTGGTTGGAAGATGTAAAAGTCAATTTTGTGTCTGTGTTGTCAGGTGTCACTCATGCTGGCTCTTGCTTGGAGAACCTCCGGCATGAAGCATCGCTTGCTGCGAATCGAGCGCAGGCTGGGTTCTCCATTTCATTCTGGCAGCATGCTGCTATGGGCAGTGGTGCATATGGCATCCCCATGTGGCACAGATCCACCCTGCTCTGTGCTTCATAACGTTGAAGTTCAGTACTGCTTTCTAAAAAATGTCAGTGGAAGAAGTCATCTTTTACTGTCGTTCCTCAAGTAATGCACTCCAATTAGATATTTATGAAGCTGTAAATAATCACCAGCCTTTATCTTAAAGGCCAGAAAGCCATGCCACTAAAGCCATGTCACTAATGCACAGTCTGAGACCAAAGTGAGACTAAGAAATGATTCAGAACAGTGCCTCTGCAAAACAATACCAACAAAACCGTGGGGAGAGCAAGACATAGTACGCATCAACTACTGTGCAAGGGGATGGTTGGTATGGAAGCAGTATCCATGACTCAGGCTATGTAATAAGAAGTACTTTCTGCTTAATACATCTGAAAATTAAATGTTACACACAGATCTTCTCGCTATGTGCCAGAAGAAGAGTGTCCCAGTCACTGGAAATGAAATCAAGATAGTGGTTTAATCAACCAATGCCTTAAATTTGCAAAGACAAAATGCTAATTACTTTGACCATGTCATAGCATAATTCATCAATACTGCTATTGCCTGCATTCTTTCTACAAGGAAATACTAAATATTTCTGAAAAATTGCTTTCAGGTTTCTCATATGTCAGTCCAGAGCTATTTCACTAAAAACTTTCAAAAAAAAAAAAAAAGAAAAAAAAAGAAAAAGAAAAGTAAAGGTATCTATGTCTAAAATGATGACTAACACTGGAGATGAAATTTTGTTCTTATAATTGATGATAATATGAAACTTTTGCAACCATTTGTCTTTTGAATTGAGCACTATCCGAGACACTTGAGGCTTGTTCGCTTTCCCCTCCCTGCTACCCTTCTATGTTTTCCTGACTGCCTGAGGCTTCCAGAGTGCTTGCAAGAAATGAATTTCCAAGCTGAGGCCTGGGACTGTAAAGAACAGTGAAGGATGGGAAAGAATTCAAAGAAGAAAAAAAAAATCCTATCAAAAGAGATTAAGGCATTGAAGGGGTACGTTTATGCAGAAAGATTCAACACACACAATCTGGCCACTAGACAAGAGGGATGTAGTAAATGTCTACTAGCACTGGAAGGTCATAAAAACACAGAAGAAGAGTTCAGCCTGCCTGAGTGGGTGTACAAGTTGGGATAAAAATTTTTGTTAATGGAAAATCTGAGGCAGAAGGAAAGGAAAAGACATTTTCCACACAGCAAGAGGTCTTCGAGGCTGTGGGACAATCTCTCCCTGAGAAGCAAGAGCATAAGTCATTTAAAACTGCACAGGCTAAAACCTTGGAACCATTCCTGCACTAACTTCCATAAAGCATCACGAAGACCTAAAAGAGATCATCTCATCATTATTTGATGTGATCACAGGATTTGCAGACCACCAGTTTTCATCTGTCGGTGTCAGGTAATGCTGCCCTCCCATGAGAGGAACAACACGGTGTCAAAAATAAAGTCACCATGAGGTAACAATTATTTTGGAAATAGCTAATGAGCATGTTTTTCTCTAAAAATTACAGCGAAGGCTGTGGCTTGCAGTTTGCTTATGTTTTACAGAAGATCTAAACAAGAAGATTTAGTGCCTGCATGCGGTGGGCCAGGAACATGAAGATCAGCATGGAACTTGGCAGGTCAGGTTGATGGTTGGATTTGATGATCTTTTGAAGGTCTTTTCCATCCTAGATGATTCTATGGGGACGTTACCTGAGATCTAGGACAATCTTTTGCATGTCTAACATTTACTCAAAACATACCCCAGTTGGGAAGATCTGTTAGCATGCTTTCTTCATGCAATCCCCATGTTGAAAGAATATTGCTCTTCCAAAAATCAATTATTCAAAAAGTAGAGTGCTAAAAGTGCCGCTGCAATTGAATTACGTTATGCATGTTCCAGGGAGCTAAATTAAATAACATTTTCCACAGGATGACAGCCAGCCTCCACAGTTTTGAGATAAGCCTGTTTTAAGCAGAAATTCAGGACAGTATAGCAGAGACTGCTAAGGTTTGGGGTCCTTGTGCCTCACTTATTAGAAAAGCTGGAAGACTGCCAGCAAATGAAACAGGAATTGCAAGAAATTGTGGCTTCAGTTGAATGTCACTTCAGAGAACTGGTACCCTTTAAATAAGCCAACTAGAAGCAGAAACAGATCCTGTTTGCAGCACAGCCCAGAATAAGATGGTGTGCCGGGTGTCAGCAATAGCAGAGGAGTTCTGCTAAAAGGAAGATGAGGACCCAGTTGGCCAAATATTTCTGATATTTCTAACATCCCATTAAGTGGCAGAGCAGTCTGAAATGTCTATTCATAACAAGCCAAAGGTCACTTCAACAGAATTCTCCATTGTTTCAAGAAAACAGTTCAAAGAAAATATATTTAGGTCAGGGCACTGTTGTCATCTGATTAAACATGTAATCTTCTGCTAAGACATAGTTTAAGTTTACATAAACCCTGATAGCATGGCTAGAAAAGTCTCTATAGGCCACCCTTTTCCCACTTGAGAACGTTGTACTGTCAAGCATATTTTAAAGTAGTCCATTTAAATGTTTGAAAAGGAATTCATACAACAAAATTTGTTTTGCCTCAGTCATTCAGTCTCTAGCAGTATGTCCTCTTTTCATTTCTCTGTTTGCCAGCACCACAGCAGAACTACAGAATCTCTAAAGAGCACCCATGAGGTTTTCACTGGAGTGCTTTATTGTTGTTGTTGTTGGAACATAGAAAGATTTCAGGTAATTTTGCAGTCTTCACTCTTAACATTTCTACAATGTACAGTCCTTACTAGCATTGCCTACAGGACAGCAATTCCTCTTGAAGCTGTTTTCACTTACTTCATTTAACAGTTAGAGCTAAGGCATACAAGTCACAAAACATACAAATAATAATCCAAAATAATTTTGAATATCCCAGTTGTATGGTGTGCCTACAAAGCTGTAAAATTAAAAGCAGTACTTAAGTAAAACCAAGAAAATGGTAGAACTTCGCAACCCATGAACAATCCACCAGCAGATAACTATGAAAATTGTTTTGTGATGCACAGAAAAAGAGTTTTGAAAGTCTTATTAGTCTTTCTTAAAAAGAAAACAAGGTCGATTAGCATCATGTGGCTAGAAAAGAGCACCCACTCTCCCTCTACATAGCCACTATGTTCTGGTACCTAAAGCCTAGGAGGAACACATACCAAGTACTGCAGTATTCAAGTTTTGCACTGACAGCAATAGTGAGTCATCCACCTCCCAGCAAGGAGAGAAGCAAACCAAATCAGAGGATGCTCAGTCATACCCAGTGAGAACTAACAGCAATTCTCATCCCCAAGGGCATCCCTTCTCTGTGCCATGCTCCTCATCAGATCAAATGCTACATGCAGCATAGAAACACATTTTTAATAATGTTGGCCAAGTATTCAATTTAAGTGGGAATAAACCACATTTAGAAGAGGCAGAACCACTTACGCATGGATTCCAGGGCTGTCACAGTGTGCTCAGTAGCATAGGTGTTACACACTGCTTGGTCTTCTGGCTCCCTGATTTGGCTTTGGAGGCCTCAGCAAACACATTAAACTGTGTCTGGAGACCTTTTAAGAATGATGTTGAGCAAGCAAAAATGTAGAGATTTCCTAGTGTCTCGTTGAGTGCATGAGCCATAGCCTAACAAAAAAATAAAAATAAAAAAAAAAATCAGGTTTGATCTCTTCCCCTTTACAGCCTACAACAAGAATAAATGCCTATATATAAAAATAGCACCTAACTTTCAAGGCAGAGTACAGGCTTTGTGGCGTTAGTTCCAAACCAGATCAGGCAGAGGAGTTATCGAACTATGTTTGATTGATCAGACTTACTGGACAAGGGACAGAGGAAAGGCTGTGCCCTGAGCATCTAAGACAAAGCAGACGAAGGAAGGAATGAATGACCCATCTACGGTGGTGATTGAGTTCAGAGGCCCTGCTGCTGAGGACTACAGAGATCTCAGCAGGCCAGTTATGGCTAACAGGCTGTTAGGCATCTATTTGATAAGATCCCAAGCAACTGGCAGGCCTTGGGGAGCCGGAAGCATCTACAGTTTCAGGCCTGGAGAGAGCTGTCTCCAGGTTAGTGCTTGGAGCAGAGCCCAGGGGCACAGGGACAGAGCTGCACCAAGGTGTCTAAGGAACAAAGGCAGCATATGCTGATTTTTGGAAAGGCCAGCCATCGCCTCTGTTACAGAGGTAATTATTTTCAGTGTATCATTAATACTTATAATTCACTATTTAACTCTTTAGAGGTGGGAATTTTAGTGTTTATTTCAGAACTTGGAAACAAGTGTATTTAGAGAAGTTCCTCCTTTTTGCTCATGCTTCAATTTCTGCATGAATCACTGATTTCTTGAGCTTAACCTGTGAATACGCTTTTCTCGAGAAGCCACAGGAGGTTCCCTGAGCTGTGTTCCAAAGAGCTCTGCAATGGTGCTCCTGTTTGTAGCGCAACATGTGGAAAGGCAACCCCAACATGCTTTTCTTTGCAATTACTTGCTAACTGCTTAACTGCTACTATTTTTTTAAAAAAAACATCTTAAACATTGTACCTTGCTGATTTAGAAGTTTTATAAGAGGCTTTGCTCAACCTTTTTAAAGCTTCTTTCCTGTGTCTCCTCTTCCTCTGCAGTTAAATGGCTGAAACGTTTTCCAGATCCAGCCGCTCCATGCAGCAGTTTTCTGACTTCTGATGAAAGAGCTGCTGCCAAATTTTATAAAGAATGTTCCCTGGGGCACAGAGGGGCGGGAAGTATTCTTCATGGCCTCTGTTTTCTTCCCATATTGTTTAACAAACAAGCAAACTGCCCCGCAGCCGCTCTGACCCCTATTTAGGCACATCCCTTTCAGGCAGCGACACAAACGCACTAGGAAGGAAGTGCTGTCACAGCCCTTAGAAAAGATGCAGGGAAATAAAGGCAAACACTGTGTGGCTAAACAAACAGGCTCGCTCTCCTCTGTCCTCCCCTGCCACCCAGTTCTTTCAGGAGCCGTTCCCAGCAGCCTGGTCAGCCCTGTTCCCCAGGTTTTGCAGTGCCCTACCAGCTAGGTTCCCACCGCTCTGCCACATTTTTCCCCAGTCTCTGCGTTAAACACAAATGAATAACCCAAAACCCTTCAGCATAAACAGGCCTAGCCTCCTTGCATGGGCTCAAGCCCACCTCTCAGTCTGGCTTCCCACGTAGACCTCTAGTCCTGCTTTGCCTCAGTTTCCCTATTTAGATTTTCCAGCTCTTCAAGGCAAAAAAAAATACAAATTTGGGCTTCAGTTATTATGAGTAGAAAGTTCAGGTTTTGCAAGAAATTGAAACAAAAATACCTAGAGGCCATGCTGAGAACAAGTTTCCCTTTGAGCTGCTTCTTGCCTATGCACAGCTCCAAAGGATTTCTAAATCAAATTACTTTTGATGGACAAGAGATGAAACAGGTGTGCTATTAACTCTATTTTATGGTGAGAAGCTTCGGCACAAAGGTAAAAGCTTTGGAACCAGAGATGCAACTACAGTATTTGAAGAACAACCTCAATACTGCATGCTAGCCACAGGGACAAGTTGTGACACATCAGGACTGACAAACTTGGTTAAAAGAATGCTTAAATAAACTGAGGCAAAAAGAAGAAAATACAGTAATTTAAAAGATCATGAGGATAATTTTTGAAGTATTTCCACAGTTCTCTGCTACCTTCCATTGATAGCAGACACAGCTTGCTGAAACCACAGGAGGAGAATTACCTTGGAACAGTTACAACACTGAGGCTGCAGCAGGACCCAGGTGCCCAGCACCCATAGGTGCCCTCCTCTCACCAGCAGCATGCCAGGGCTGCTGCTCAACAGCCATTGGCCTTTGCCTGGCCAAAGGAGAGGAAATTCCACCTCAAACAGACCTCTGGCCTGTGGCTGTGGCTGTGAGTCTCATACTCTGTGGCCAGCACAGATTTCTCAACTCTGTTTAAAATTTGCCAGAGGAGCACATAGAAAAGCGGCCCAAGCATTTGCAAGGATTTGTTGAGAGCATTGTTCTGCTCTGCTCGTAGCTTCATGCTGATAGCACCACACAGCAGAGCGGATCTGTACTACTACTGAAAAAAAAATTAAATGTTTTTAGGCAAATCAGATTAGTTTTTTATACCTATCATTACACTCTGGGAGTTCATGAGCTGAGATAAAAAATATGCATACTGCTTGCAATCATTTCAAGACAGGAAACAGAGAGCAGGCTGCAAGACATCCTTAGTACAGAAATGTTTTCTAGGGTGCTGCTGCTTAGGGCTCACCACCCTACAAATACTATTTTCCTTCTTTACTCTAACTGCTGATCAATCATATGTTATGTGATTTAAAGATGTACACATCACTAAAGCACCAAAAATCCCCCCAAACACTTCCCAATCACAAATAAGATTCTCTGCTTGCTGTCTACTGCAGGAGCAGACAGGAGGCTGAGCAGCAACGGCTCCAGGAATCATTTCCTGCTGCAGCCTTACTGTCTTCTACACTGGCACATTTTCTTCTGCAAACCTCCCATTAGAGCCTGTAGGTTCTATTTTTGAGGCAATTTCTCACAGCCTGTTGGCTCTGCCTGGTGGCGATGGTCGCTCCATCCTCCCAAGGCCAGCACTGCAGCTAGCACAGGCTCAGCCTTTGCACATCGCTTCCTTCTTTTGCTCCAGGCTGATGCAAAGCCTTCTGCAGGCAGCTCAGGCTAGGTGGTCTCATTTGCTTACAGATTGCGTCATGTTTAGCAGTGCTTGGAGGTAAGGGGCCTGTCATCAGCGTCTTGGAAAGCTGAGTTCTGAATAACCATCCTTTCCCCAGAAATGCATGGGCTTCTCCAAGGGGAGGAATGGTCCACATGTTTCCCTGTCTGGGACAAAAGGATCAGAAATGATGAAGTAACCTTGCTAGTCATTTTCAAGCACAGAGATTTGAGTCACTAAACAAGGCACCCACAAGTTCAGGATCATTGAAAGGTATTTGTCTATTTTAAAATATTTGACTAATTTTGTGGAAGAGCAGCGAAACCATTAGCTTCTGATGTGCCCTGTGCCAAGACAGCTGTTCCTGGTGAACTGAGGCCCACTCAGGCAAGGATGGTGTTTCTAGGTCTAGAAAAATGAATTAGACAGAAATTCTGAGTTTTCAGTTGTCTTGTTTCCCATTGTGCAGCCTGGATCCAGAGTCATCTTTTTGGCTGGCATGTTTCCCATGACACAGTTATGATGGGGGAAAGTGCCTACTTTCAAGCCTAGGCCTACTGCTTCAAAGATGGGAGTGATCCTACTTGTGGCAGCTATGTGGACTCCCCAGATTGGCTCATCCTTGTTCAGGTTGTCATACATCAATTTGCTCAGGGTCATGTGGTGACCTCAGGAGAACGGTGACAATACTGATTCTCTCATTGCGCTTTTTCAACAGCTAAATTTAACACACTTCCGTGCATGTTCTAATACTGCAGCTTCTTAGGAAAAACATGTGATGGAATATTTAGCTACAGCAAATCTCCCCTGGGTGGATACTCTGCAAGAGCCGGCCTCATACCAAGCTTACCTTGCCCTCTGCCAGAGCCTCCCAGCAATATTTCTAACTTTCTGTAATCAGACTGATATCTGCACCACCCCAGTTTCATCTTCTGCTTCACTGTCCTGTTCTCTCCTGATGTAAAAGAGATGTCAGCAAGTTGGGCAGATGCCTGACTTCAGCTAGAAGCAGATCTACCATTACAAGATCCCTCTCTTGAAATGATATGTGAGGTGTGGGTGGCACTCAGGGGCAGCCTGTCTATGATTTAACTAAGATTTATTATCTAAAACCAGACACATCCCATGACAAGGAGACCTACCTGTGGCTTCCACTCCTGCTCTCCCTGTGGCTTCGCAGGTGACACTTTGCTCCGAGGGGCTGGCTGCCCCCTGGCTGCCAGCTCTGGGACAGCTGCACACTCAGCCAGGAGGACAGAATAACAGCAGAGGAAGATTCCCATTAAGGATGTCTCAAACTCTTCCTTGGTCATTTTCCCTCATCACTGCTACACAGAGGATTAGAAATACGCTCCCTGAGAGAGTCAAATGGAACACCTATAAATTAATCACAGTCCAGATAAACCCACTGCAGTAGCTCAGAGGGTATTTATAGCTGAGATATAGTTCCCCAGGTGACTACAGATACCAGATCGGTGTAGTTGCTCCAAAAAAATCAGAGAAAAGCTACTTCATTCTCCTTTCTCCTCAAGTATACTGAGTTCCTTTCACCACAGAAATGCAAGTATGAAATTCACTGTCAAATGCAACCGGTCGGCTGAAATAGCTTCTTGTTTGTGTAGTTCTGAGGCCATGTCCAGAAACCCCAACAATCACTAACACAGTCATGTTCACATGGTAAAAATAAAGTGGCATTAGTAACTCACACTGGCACGCCTGCATAGTCATCAGGGCTTTACAAAAATATAGAACGTGATTTCTGTCAGAGCTTTTTTCTATCTGATTATGGCTCCAGGCAGCTCATCATCCATACAGACACCGTAATTAAGGATCGGTAATTCTGTTCTGTGGCCAATATTCTCTATAGGAAGAGGCATGGGGTTGGTTTTCAGCCACTTAGCATTTCAGAGGCTCACTGGAAGTCAACTACTAGAAAGCTGTAAAGGAGAACAGCCAGCAAGCTTTTCCATTCCAGCATCTCGACCGGAGAAAGTGGTTGCCCTGAAGACCTCTATAGGAAACAGTTTTACTTGCATAGCTCCACAGAGGCAAATGGAAAGCCACAGATCCCATCTGCTAAACCGGGGGCATGCGGTGGGAACCAGCACTTTCCTCATGCCTCCATTTCAGACAAGTATGCTGCTGCTCCGTTTCTTGGGAACGAGTTGGATACACACAGGAAAACAAAGGAGGGTTTTGAATCTCTGAAGTACGCGTCACAGAAATGGCAAATAAATAAAACATCATAAATAAAAGTATTTTTCTGGAATGATTACACAGAGGTGGGAATTTGAACAGCAGAACAAAACTGACTGCAGTACATCCCAAATTTTATTCCCATACAGAACAACCACGGTTTCTGTCAGCTGGGAAGCAAACACAGCTGGAAACCATGGATGTTTGTGAACAGCAGGAGGAAAACCCAGCCTCTCAGAGATTCCAGCACCAAAGATATCAATCCTGAGTACAACTGCAATTTTAGCACAGTCAAGTAGTTTTTTTGACTTTTGGTTCACATAGGTTTGGTATAGGCTAAAAGTCACACATAGTAAGGTAGGCATGACGGGTGCTCCTGCCTCAGACTGAAAGCATCAGCCATGTCCTACAGTGCCACAAAGCAATGCCCCCATATAAATAAGCTCTAAGAACCTTTCAGCTGAAATACCTGTATGAGCATGATTTGAAACACAACAGATAAAAGGAAAAGAAGCGTTAAGACTTGAAGGAGAGGTATGCAAGAGGTGAACTATTTAGTTAAATAAGTAAATAACTGGGGGATGGAGGGAAAGGTAGTGCTGAACTAGAGTATCTGGCACATACAGAAGAGTCTTCCCTAGGACACACATGCCATTCAGGTCCCAACCTTCCCACATTTACCATGCCAGTGAAATCAACCTAGCAGGTTGCAGCTGAGCTATTCATATCTCTGGCTGAGACTCACATCTTAGTGAAAGATGGCAGAAGCTGGTTTCTGGTGACCTCCAAAACATCATCTGTATCGTTATCAGTTCCTTGAAGTTACACTGTGAGGCTCCCAGGGTTAGTTGTTGAAAGTCCATTGTGAAGATCATTTTATTCTCATTTTCTAGCAGGGAAGCTGAGCTGAATGAAGATTCAGGGAAGCTGAAGAATGAAGACAATGTCTAATGGACCACACAGAGCATGCGAAGGAGATATGGCTCCAGATATTTCAGAGGAAAGAAGAGCAAAGCAAGAAGTGTGCGGGTTTGTTTAGGAGACTGGCTGTCCTTGAATCTGTCCAATCTGTACATCTTGTAAAGCTGCACCAATAGACTCACAGAAAAATATTCTATTCTTCCTCCATTGTACGTAGCCAGGCCAGGTAACATCAATTAAGATGTCGAAGAAGAGCAATGCAATAACAAATATGATAACCTAATTGTTTAGATTTTGGAGGATTTATATTAAAATACATCTCAATAACTCCTCTACCATTAATAGCATTTCCCTTACTGTAATGGCCACCAGGAGAACCCTAACACCTCATGAACAGGATAGCTGCACAGTGGTGAAAAGAGCACATGAGAGCATTGACATGGCAACACCACACAGATAGCACGAAGAACAGAATTGAGGAGCACAGGAAAGAAGGCTTTTCTGGATTCCCCTGGGATAAGAAACCTTCATGGATCACATAAAAAAGTTGTCAGCAAGAAAAGAAACTCTGTATCTGAAGAGCAGAGCCAGAGATCAAGATGACAGGACTGGGGCCAGCGTAGAAAACACAGGTTGAACTATAAAATACCACATTGGCAGTTCCCTGTGGGTCTCCACTCTGTCAGATCACACAGCCCAGCAGCCACAGCCTGGAAGCAAAGCAGAGGCCAAGCAGCATGCCCTGGGCAGCCCGGGGAGCCCATCCCTCTCCCTGCCACCTCCACGGGCATTGCTCACCCATCCCTTCAGACAGGGCTTCATCTCACCGCAGCACAATCAGCCTGTAACCTTTTCCCTGTGAAAATGGGCTACAAACTGAATAGGTATCACAAAGCTGCTCTTTTAAAAGGCACCTCTGGGTTTTGTGTCATGACGCTTTATCAGATTTTCTCAGGCCATTGCTCTGGCTGATCCGGTGCAAAGAGCAGGGGGTCATGTTCAATTGCCATTATGGGCAGTGACACAGGGCCAAGGTTGCCATCTGGGAAAGCTGTGCCTGGCTTTCCTTTTCAAATCCACACTGACACATTCCTCTCGCTGCATCCATTTGTTCTTCTCTCCTCCCTTTAGCAATCATTTCCGGGTTTATGCTGCTGCACTCCCCCTGCACACTCAGATCTTTCCCAAGGACCTTTCCACTGACTTGAAAGGCACTTTCTTATCTGAAATACGATGGCAGTTCAAAGGCTGAGTTCTTTAAGCTCCCTTGAAACAGTCTGGATTCAGCTTTCCATTGCAACCAGCAGTAGCTAAGGCGCTCTGGCCCAGGATTGACATTAAGTTACAAAATGGTGGCTCAGCAGACCAGACCAGCCTGCCCTTGCTCCTACCCCTGCTTTCTGGTCTCCCCAGAACTACTTGCTCATGGGTGGACTGTACCAGGCTTAGGGGTTGTGGGGTTTCTCTCGACTGCTGTTAAATGGAAAATGTAAAGCAAATAACAAAACACAGAGGCACAGATAGAAGACAAAATTGTCTATTCAAGTCTCAGTCTTTCAAAATACTTCTTGGTGCTCACAAAAATAACTATTTTTTGATCACTTCTACATCTGTGTTTTCTCTCAGTTTTTGTCTATAGATAGAGCCTACTTAATCAAAGAAATAGATTGACTGACACCTAGTGGAAAATCGAAGCTTTCCTTTCTTTTACTCTGCTGAGTGGAACCTTTTAGGCAGTGTGGACTCGGTACATATTACCATTATTGTAGAAAACAATAACCTTACCAGGTCACCTGCATTTTCTCTCTGTTTTATTAGCGTATGCCTACACTCAATATAATCACAGGCAGATCAATCAACAACAATTCACTTAAAATATATACGGATTGTTTGTTTAATGAATGAGCCCGGTATTAGACCACAGCACATCCCTTCCTTGCATTGAGCAGATCAGTAACACATAGATCCGGGAGCCCCTAGAGTGTTTACAAATACATTTATTCTCAAAACTGTCAATCTTCTTGAGCTGTAGTTTCTACTAACCTGAATTATTGATTCCCTTGTTAATGTCGCATGTATAAATATTTAAGACTTGAAAAGTATTTTTTTCTTGAATTTTGATTTTTAATGGCCTCAGGCAAGTTCATCATATGGGATCATTTATTCCAGCTAATTATAAGAATGCAAAGATGATTTTGCCTTGTCTTTAGGATTTGTACATGCTTTAGACTCCCGTCTCAGCAGTTGCCTAATGTTCAGCATCTGCGAAGGGATTTTGCAATGCAAGACAAATGCCAAATGCAGCTTAGCTGACTGCAGAGTTCCCACAGACTGATGTAGGTACCATCACCCATATGTGCTTGTGACTAATAGATTTGATTGGTGCAATGCTGTGCTTTACAAGCCTTGCTGAGAAATCACTTTACAAGGTCCAGCTGGACTAGAATTAAACAGTGGGGATTCTCTTGCAGACAAAATCTCTAAATATAATTTCATGGTTCTGAGAGACTTTATGTATGCGCTTCCTTAGAGCAGCATGTCCATTCTTGTAGCACCTCTGCCCACACTATCCAAACTGTCAGCTTCTGGCCCACAAAAGCCATGTTCCTATGACCTGATCCCTCTGTCTCAGCGAAGAGGGATGCATTTGTTCAGAGATAATCTTACACACAATTTTTGAAGAAGCCTTGCTGTAAGTAGGGAATCTTGCTGTAAGCAGTTGAGAACACAGCTTGATAACTACCAGCAGCGCCATTCATACTCGAATCCCAGAGGTGTGAATACTAGGTTTGTTACAGTAAGCTGGACAGAGACAATGCACAAAATTACACATATTGATCTGAATAATCAGATCTTAATATATAACTTAATATCTAGCTAGGCCCTGAGACATGATTTATAAGCCAATCCTGTTGAAGGCATTGCTACCCAAAAGCTAATTTTCCTTTCTAAAATCCCAGACTAATGACCCCAAAAAAGCTTCTGCTCTCCAGTCACAGTGATCTAGATCTTATAATTTTGCCTGTCAAAATAATTAATCATATTACATTACAGAAATCAATCTTCATATTCTTATTCCAATTTGTTAAGTACAATTTTAATAAATTCAAGAGTTGTATTGAGTCCTATATTAAAAATTTAGTAGTTGCTTAAATAAGCATTAAACACTTCTGAATATTTATATTCCTACAAAGAAAAGCACAGACTTCAGATCGTAGCTGTAGATCCTGTGTTTGTATTCTGTCTTTCATAACACTTAGCTACTTCCAAGTTGGCCTCTAGCTGGATATGGGAAAATCATCTTTTTCTACAGGGTTTTGGGATTTTTTCAGTTTGGCTCATTTATGATCTCCAATTTTCCTCTGTCCCTAGTTTTGGTCTCTGGGAACAGCAGAAACCACAAAACGTTTTTGATTATCTACTTAATCCCCTCAAGCAGTGTAGTGTCTTTAGTCTAGACTTCAGTGAAACTGCGTTTGTTTGTTGAGCTTTTAGTTCTCAATTTAAAAAAAATCTTGAAAAACTTCCTGTGGTCCCTTGTACAGCCTCTTGACCAGTTTATACAAGAAAAACACTGCCCTGTGTTCCATAGCTGTACTTCTTATTCCTCTCTCTTAATACTTTCAAAAAACTAGTTCTATTTCATACTTTTCTCCATGGTAACATTTTACAGCACTGTTAGGAATATTCCTAGCTATTGCTTTGCCATCTTCTCACACTCAGTCTTCCATTTCTGAATCCTTCTGACTCAGTCAAACCTTTGCACTTCTTCTGAAGGAAGCTGGCACACAAATGCAGGAGGCAGCCACGCAGTTGCTAGCAATGACCTTGGCATCAGCAGGGAAATGTCACGTCACACTGTTCTCTCCACGCACCCAACCAATCCAAGGCTGGCCAGCTTTGGTACGTGCAAACTGAAGGGATCAAACCCGCTGAAACTTACCCCAGAGTGCGTGCTGATATTTCACTGAATATGTTACCTTTCTTTATAACCTGCTTGTATTTAGGAAAAAAACACAAATCTATAGATACTAGAGGCTGCAGCAATGGTTTTCGTACGGTGAACCCAAGATAGATAGTGCAGTCCAGTGAGTTGACATCTTGGAGAAGCCCAGCTGACCAAACACCCCTCACAAAGATGCAGTTCAGCTCCAGACCATGCTAATGGCTGAACATAAGTTCACCAGTCCATTCCTTGGGAATCAAAAAGGGACCTGCGAGTGTCTCACCCCTGTGCTATCCACCAGGAGCAACATCTCTAGCTATGCTTGGGGGATCAAGTTTAGGAAAGACCGTTGTTTTCTTGTCTTTTTTTTGTCCACTGAGGTTGGAAATGAGCCTTACATATCATGGCATAGACAAGGCTGACTGTGTGGGCAGCCCAGCTCAGGCATGCTGGGGCTCCCAGTGGCAGTTTTTCCTCTACCAGTGCCCAGCAGCAGAGCTGACTTTGTGCAGTGTCACAGCCTGAGAGCCAGAGGCTGGCCTTCCCAGGGTGAAAGGTGGCACAACCTGCCCAGGACACCAGGCTGTTGTCCTGCTACAATTCACTGTTAATATCCCTCAAAGCTGCACTGAAGCCAGCACCCACAGGTTGATTCCCTGAGGAGCACAGTGACAGAATTAACCACAGCCCAAAGAAAATTTCCCTGAGTGCACTACTGGTTATTTAAAATCAAATGATTACAGAGAAAATGTACATTAAAAAAACAGCTAAATTTCTGTATCTTTTTCATGATGTTTGGTCAGATATTCTGAAATGACTTCCTTGTTCCAGAGAGCACACCTGTTGGTCTTCGAGGCTGTCCCAGGGCTCCTGAACAATGTCCCCAGGTCAGCTCTCTGCATAGCCCATGTTTGGAAAGATGCCTCTCCCCCATGCTTGACCCTCCTTTCATCCCATGATTTCCTGCAGGCATCCTATAGCTTGTTCCACGAAGGGAACAACCCTTCTGACCCAAGCACAGAGGCACAACCTCCCCATACGACTATTCTACCTGCCAATGGTCTGTAATCACCTCTGAAATCTCACACATCTATTACCATAGAGCGGCTATTGCTGCGTATGACTTTTTCTTTATTTCAGACTTCATTGTGTGAGTGTTAAAACTGCTTATGTAACCACTTTATTAAACATCTTTTTAGCATTTATCCACTTAAATGTATTTTTTGATAGTCTGTCTCCAGTGAGCTCTCATTTGTGCTTCTTTACTCTCAATAAGCCAGAGCCTAATAAGTTACCACAGTGACATGATCCAATGCGGATTGGAGTGCTCATGTGGGTAACCTGCTCAGAGACACTAATGGTTTGTCTAATATTTCATAAATATGTCAATTATAAATTCACTTCATATTTGAAAAACCTCTTTGCACAGCATTATATCACTTCATGTTTCCTCTAAAGTCTTCATGTGAATTGGAAGGCAAAGGCGAATCTGAGGACACACAGAGTTGCATACAGGTATTTATTTCCCTGTACTAGTCAAAAAAACCTTGCATCCCAACTGCAGCCACGTGCTCTCTTGTCACAGAATTCCCATTTAGGGCTTCATCCAACACCAGCAAAGCCAGCGGATGTGACTTAAAGCAAATTCAGGCACAAAAATAGCTTTTTTTTTTTTTTTTTTGGCAAGTATAACACATTTCCTTTTACTCTGTAATTTGGCATCTCTGGCTGAGCTTTAGGTATATTTCATGCTAACTAAACTATGGATGCAAGGTGCTGGCACTTCGAACGTGCAGCTGAAGGAGAAGGTCAGAACATTTCACAGCCCCATCATGCTGGAAGGAAACAGAGCAGGGAGTGCCCATAGCACCAAGGCACCAGGAGATGGGGGCAAGCTTCACAGCCTCGAAGCCTCCTTGGGGGATCTGTCCACCCCAGCATAGATCTGCCTGGATCAATCAGCCATAGCTGATTAAATTCTCCAGCACAGCCATGCTGAAATGCTTGCTCTGCTATTAAGCTGTCTGAATGACCATACATATAAGCATAAACTACATCTCTCAGGTATCTTTGTTTCTCCTCTGAATCAAAGAAGGAAAAACTCTGGGGTAAACAGACATCTCTGAGAGCAGCCAAGGCTGTTCCAGACCAGGGAAGTCAACAGGAGCCTTTAAGTCTAATTTTGGAACAGCTACTCCCAGGTCACACTTGGCAGGCTTGAGCAGTTCTGTTATACTCTAAAGGCTCTCATAGGACCGCCTCCCCCTTTCTTCCCTTCTACCTCCTTCCAAACCAGACCTGGCTGGGAGCTCATTTGTTCTATGCTTCCTCTGCATTAAAGTATTTCTGTCCAGGTGGCTAATTCCTCCTTTCAGAGGAAACATTATCTTCCAACCCAAGCCATTCTATGATTATTTTGCCCTCCCCAGATGTTCATAATTAAATCTGACCATTTTGTCAGTCCTGCGGTAAAGAAACAGACCAGTGACGGCTCAATTTGTTCTCAATAATTCTGACGTAACATAGTCTCTTCTACAAAGACACAGGAAGAGACACAGTAAAGAGCATGTCATTACCTCACTGAATAGACTCCCACGAACGACTCTTATCTTTATCTCGTGGAAGAGGAAACATCAGCTTTCAACCTGACTGCACACACAGACACAGGTAGCACATTAATATCAATGTGTTATTTTCAGCTGGATGGTGAACATCTGCTTGTTTCTATCCCCCTTATTTCTCTCTTTTCCTCATAAAAAACTCAAAATGACTGAGAGTCATAGGGCACTTTTTCACATGAAAGTGAATTTTAGATGCTGCATAAACAGTAAAAAGCAGTTAATATTCTGCAGAAATCAACCTACTTCGTGATGACAGAAGAGGGCAACCTAATACCATCACACCGTTCCCACATTCACCGTCCCATCCAGACGCCACTCAACAAAGCTGAGCATTGCATCCCATCAACACTGACAAATAAGGTGAAGAGTTTATATCCAAGAATCTTTTCAAAGCTAGGAGCACCACTCATCCATATTTTCTTTTCTTCTCCTACCTTTCTACTTCAGTTTGGATACGATCATACCTGCTGAAGCTCCTCCTGATAGTTTTGTTGTTGTTTAATCTGATTATTTGTATTCAATTTAAGTCAACCTTTCTCTGGGGGAGTAGCTGATGAGTTTACAAATCAGACAGCCAGGCTGGGTGCAGGTGCTGCTAGTTTGCCTGGAATTGACACAACAGCAATGCAGACACCTGCTGTCTTCAGGCACCCCATACTCTACAAAGATGTGAGCACAACCTCAAAAGGTACCCAAGTGAAGACAATGAATAAATAACAGCTGACATAGAAGGAAAAGAGAGAGAGGATACCATTGTTTGTTGCACTATCGTAGATGTAAAGTGCCCTTAATCCTGTAAATTAGTCATTGTAATAAGGTTTGCTGTAGTGCTCTGAGGCTTTAAGGAGTTTTCTTTACAATTTTATCTTCAACTGTCAGAGGTAGAAGTATGAGAACACCCTCAAAGTGTCACAATAAATGCAAATTTAAGGGTAAAAATGAGAAATATATACATATTTGTGATACTTTGTGATACTACTGACAATTTTTGTTTGAGTGTTTGTCTGAATAGAAAAGAGGCCAGCTGAAATGGAGAGGCTTTGGAAGGAGATGCTCAGAAAGAAGAAAACAAATGAAGTTAAAAAGAAACAGAAATGAAATTAATAAGAATAGTGGAGCCCTTGGTAACTAGTCTGCCAAAGGGGGACTGTGCAGTTACCTGCATATGAATGCAGAATGCTAAATATACTTACTACAAACCAAAGCATCTAGAAATTCGTCATAGAATCATTTGAGTTGGAACGAAGGGACCTTTAAAGGCCATCTAGTCCAACTCCCCTGCAATGAACAGGGACACCTGCAGCTAGGTCAGGTTCCTCAGAGCCACACCTAGCCTGACCCCAAATGTCTCTGGGGATGGGGCATCCACCGCCTTTCTGAGCAACCTGTTCCAGTGTTTCACCACCCTTACCATAAAAAACTTTTTCCATATATCCAGTCTAAATCTCCCCTTTTTTAGTTTGAAAGCATTTCCCCTTGTCTTGTCACCACAGACCCTGCTAAGGAGTCTCTCCCCCTCTTTCCTGTAGCCCCCCTTTAGATACTGAAAGGCCGCTGTCAGGTGTCCCCAGAGCCTTCTCTTCTCCAGGCTGAACAGCCCCAGATTCACTCAAGGCACATTTGCAAAAGTGTCTAAGCATCCACGCTGCAGGTACATGCCTGGTACAGTTTTCTCCAGCACACCCATACCTATTGCATTAAGGGAGAGTCTCAGAGCAATCCTTTCTTTTCTCTGGATAACATACTTTAGTTACCGTACAGATAATACGAGCAAGCCACTCGTATCCCCCAGCAGCCAAAAATATTCACCTTTTTGTGTCTTAATACTCTTTTAATCCGCCCCTACAGCCCTTTCTACAAGCAAAGCTTGCACCAGTGTCACTATATTGGTAGAATAGGTAGCTCTTCTGTGCAAGCTCACGTTCACCAGGACAAACTGAAGCACAAGAACAAAAAGAACCAAAACACAACAAGCTACAATGAAGTAAAAGGGAAGGAAGAGTTGTTACCCCAAACAATCTGCCTCTGTATATGCCGAGCCTTGGAAGTGCATAGGAAAAGTACTGAACTCAGGAGGGTGCATTCCTCCCTCTGCGTGTGCTCTTTATTGAGGACAGCAGGAGGATATCAATTAGACTCTCTGGAAATTAAGAATATCCAGCAGCGCTGATTACGCTTTCTCTGCTGTGATTGCTCTCACCTTTGCCATTCCTCTTCATTTCTCTGGATACTGCCTATCTTTGCTCTTTTTCTTTAGCCCTTCTCAACACTGCATCAATTTTCTTTCATTCCCTCTTCATAGGGACCACTCAATATCCTCCTACAATTACATTTGTTACCATCCCATTGCCCAATCTGTATTCATACTGCCTTCCCATAATCCAAGTGCTACATGCCCTGTGCTAAACTCTAAAAGGCTACATGCTCTGTACTACCAGGCACACATCAATACTCACCTGGATGGTGCTTAATTACTTCTAGGTCCTCAGTCACTACTATGATAAACTTACCTTATGGCTAGGTTGACTACAGATGTCTAAGGTAAAGGCAGACTCCTTGGCTTCATAGCAAATCACGCTGCTCACCTGCTCTGCATTGTGCCCTATGTGGTCAAACTGTCACTGAGCAAATAGCACTAACAGAGTCTTCTCAGACTGGATATTCATCAAGAACTTACCCAGACACAGAGTTTCCAGTGGCTAACATATTTATTAACTAATCTTAAAGCACAGAAGTTCTGTATGAAATAATATTTTAACCAAGTAAGATTTATTTTCTGTCCAACGTTAGATAAGAGGTTCCACGTACAGACAAATAACTGATTACAGAGCAGTACCTAAGCATGGTTTTGACCAGCAGATTGGAAGATAAAATCACGGGTAGCTGCCAGAATTAATACACTATAGGACTAAGAAACGCTGAACTCACAATACAGATGTACAACTCTATATGTTTGGCACTGACACACTTCATTCTCCTGGAGCACTAAAGTAGCCACAAATCCTGTCAAAGTGCTGAGCAAGGAAATGGGCCGACCAATGGGCTCAGCACAAAGTCGGCAACAGTAGAGCCCCATGGAGACATGAACACAGACCGACACGGCAGAGACGTCACAGGCTCAGAGCCATCATTTCTATTTGGAATCCACCAAAGGGGTTCGCTTAAAATGTTCTGCTGGTGTAGCACACACGGCTCTTCATTCAGCACGATTTTAAAGTGCGCACACGAGTAACTCCTACTGAAAAATGAACCCGAAAAAAATCGGCTAGAATACTCACAGCTTTCACACTTCACCTGTGCTTTCAAAGTTCCTACATAACAAGCTTGGAAAAAAGTAAATTAGTTGCCATTAGTAGAGAAAAAAGTCAATTCTGCACTTCTAATATAAATATTTCATGTATTAAAAAAATAAAGGGATAAAATGTCATTTATCAAAGATTACAATTGTATTAGTCCTTCAGAAATACGATCACGTGCTCTTTGTTGCAGTTGTGTTCAGATTACAGTCTGTAAGAGTTAACACAGCAGCAGCTTTTGTTCAGCTGGTCCAGACCAACAATGATACTGCTAAATTAAATTGTAAAAAGCAGGGCATGTTTTCTCATGTAATTAAGACATCTCCATGTGCCACTTCAGAGCAGATGAGCAGCTTAGGAGCGATCCTGGCCCACTGAGCTCAGTAGCAGATTTGATATTGGCATAACCAGGGTGAGAATTTTGCCTCTAAGGCAGACAAGAAATACAAGAACTGATTGCTTTTAACCTTGCAGCAATCAGACTTGTTGTTTGGGCATCACTGAGAATGTAAGGGCAACTGGATTTTATTTATTTATTCATTTGTTCGTTATAAACTTTTCAATGGCATAAATACCTCTCTGAGCACATTAAGGATGTCTGCAAGCTATCAAAGATTGGGATCACATGTCTTCTTCTGGAAATTACTTTTTGCTCAAGACTGTCCTCATCAAAAGGGAAACCAATCAAAAGAGACATTCACTGTGCTCTGAGAGAGGTGATCTGCCTTCCTATGAGACGCTAAAACTGTTACAGATCTAGGCCGCTCTGTGGGGAGGTGGATGGCTGAACATGGGAATGAAAGCCTGACTCACGTGCTTGCTGGGCAGACGCGAGGTTCCTAACCTCAGCTGCTTGTTCCCATCTACTAAAATTGTGCTATACGGTAATTGTGTTACGTGGTAGCTCCGAAAGTAATGCCTCCTGTTTATTTCCATGGAAACTGCAACAGCTACAAAGAGCACAATAACACTATTTGATAGAGCACATTCTCAGCTACAAAACACTGTCTTTCAACATAGTCACCACCATTACATATGCATTTTTGCCAGCGATGAACAAGGGCCTGCATGCCACGCTTGTAACAATCTGCACCACTGGAGGTGACCACTGTCACTGTCACCACTGCTGAAACGCACCTCCCACCTCACTGTGCTCACAGCCACTGTTTGGTCTCCATCAATGTTCAGCAAGCGCTGATGAATGACAATGGGTGACATTGTTTCCGCACAGAGGAATTTAGTTCCACCCCTTTGATTCATCCACACTTCCATGTCAGATGCCATTGTGTCAGAGTGCCCCTCTGCTGCCATCTGTCACACGGCAACAACATGGAACGAAATACTGGTGAGAAGGTTCAGCCTCTACGGCCATACCACCAACATCCGCCTCTGATGCAGTGGGCCAGCATAATAATATAGGAGGCATTACTTTCAGAGCAGCCCTAATATGTTCTCAGTGAAAAATGGGATATTTAAGAATAGAATCATATAGATCAGATCATCTGGTCCAGCTGCAGAAACAGAAACAAAGTCAGTTACCAAACACCTCCCCACCTCAGGAACTTATAACAATAACATCCAAACTTTCATTTAACACAACTTAGTGACATCACTGCAAAACAAGGAGAATGGAAATACAGAAATATTTGCCCCAGATTTCGTCAGCCTTCTTATCTACACATTGAATGCTGCATGGATAGAATGCAGAGGCACAGATAACAAAGTTGTAATGTTGCTTTTCCCAGCTAAATAATTTTCCCAGTTTAGATTCATACTTTTTAATAAATATTTTCATAAATGAGCAATGGAGTTTCTGCATGCTGGACTTTAGGAACAAACTTTTAAGACTGGGGACAGGACAATAACCAAATATCTCCTTCCTACATATGGCCCAAATTCCAGGGGTGCCAAATATCTCTCAATTTATCTTGTCTGGAAGAAATTGAGCTTCTTCCTCAAGACCTCAAGCTCCTCCAGAAACTCTCAGCAAATGAGGCAAGCCTCACTGGTCAGACATGAGGACATTGCAGATGAGGTGTGGAGCTGAGCATGATCCCCACTGGCTCTGCAGTATGCCAATGCGGGCATCTTTGCACTGTGCTTCTTAAACTGGGGACCGAGGATGTGGTGGGAGCAGCCCCTGAGCTGTGAGCAGGGAACAGCTAGGCCCAGCCATGCAGGGAATATTGTCAGTGCTCCAGGGCAAGGCTCAGGCACAGTAGAACAATCTTTCAGAAGTTTCAAATGCACAGTTCTTTAACCACGCTTTTATTTTCAAAAGGCAGTAGGGAATGCAAGGATTTTGCCTCTGGCACCGGGTACAGACCTGAGAAGGATAAAATGCAAGGATCTCAAACTAAAAGGAAAACAAAGATGATTCTTCTACAGGCATCACTCCAGTAAAGAGATCTATAATACATTACCATGCAGTAATTACTCCTGGGCAGGTACATCTAAAAATAGTATCACCAGGGCTTTCTACCAAACAACCCAAAACCCACCCAATCCAAAATCCATCCAAGTGAAAATCCAATCCAAAACCCATCCATGTCAAAATCCAATCCAAATCCCGTCTACCTACACAACATAGATGGGAAAAGTTGTATTTTAGAAACAAAATTTGATCTGTATCCTCTTCCTATCTACACCGTTTAACACATCATTTAGTATGTATTCTCGTGTCAGTGAATGAGGAGAGAAAATATGACAGCTGACAAGATGTGCACTGGGATTTTATTAATCTTATCAAGTATTATTTATCTTAGCAACCCAAGCTTATCAAAAAGTTATATGTATCTCAAATATTTGATATTTTGTAACCTTTACACAGTGCTGATATTCTCACTAATCTCTCTGACTTGTATATATAAATAACCTGCAGAAAGTGAAAACCTGCAGCAAAGGAAATTAAGATAAAGTGAGAGCTAACATGCAGAACTTAACTTGCACCTGAGACACAAATTATTTTCAAAACAAAAATCTAAATTATCATTCAAAATTCATTCTGTCATTTGCTCTGAAATACAAATCACAAATGACAGAAGATGCAGAGCTTGTTCTGTACACAGTTTTTGCCCATTAACAACTTTACTCCAAACTAAGCAGCACTAGGATCATGCTTGCTCCCAGTTCTGCAGCATGCACTCAAAACAGTATCCAGTCAAGAGTGTTTTAAAATGTTCCTATGTCTCTATTCATAAGACTTCAAGAACAGGGAATAATGCCGCATGTTTTAAGCATTTCAAGAACAAAACCTAAACTGTCTACCAAGAGGATGTTTCTTATAAAAGATGCCCAATCCTTTCCTTGTCTTATAAAAAAGCTTTATTTTTCAATAGAAAAGTATATTTAAAAACACAATTATTTGCTAAAAGCAATATAAAACTCTCCATTTTTAACTTCATAAAAGTTTAACAAAACAAATAAATATTGTTTGCCACTTACATTCCTATATACAGGCCTCGCATCAGATAGTTACATAGATAACAAACTCAGAAATGGATGGCACATTACTACCAGGGATTCAAATTCCATGTCACAATGCACAATCACAGGAACACAAAGAGCAGCTTAAAATCCTCAGTCACCAAATTCTATTTTGTT
The DNA here is from genome assembly GCA_013396635.1 of Penelope pileata. Classification (NCBI taxonomy): domain Eukaryota; kingdom Metazoa; phylum Chordata; class Aves; order Galliformes; family Cracidae; genus Penelope; species Penelope pileata. The sequence continues at coordinate 377,050 of WBMW01002715.1, read as the reverse complement.
CTGCTTACAGCTATTGTCCTCTTTTCTCTGCAATAATGCACCAGTTTCCATGGTCATAGCAGGAAGAAAGTATCAGAAGCTCAGGCACATTCTCTTCTATCAGAGAGCACAGCTCCCCTTCCCGAAAAACATGATAATAACGCATGAAGGCTTTTGTATCCAATGTGTCATCACTTTGGTCCCCAACAGACACTGCTGAATCCAAAGCAGAGTCAGTGGAGTCGGTTGTTGATGTTCTTTTGAAAAACTTACTGGCACTAGACTTCACAGCATCATCTTTATTACAGCTGCAGCTGTAGTCCCTGTCTTCCACGGGGTCATTTATAAAGGCAGCTTCTTCACTCTTGCTCTGAGCTGCACTTTGGTGACCTCCATTTAAACTCAAATCCTTCAGTGCATGTATGGCTTGTGACCATGGCAGTTTTTTGACAGGCGAGCTTTCTACAAACACATCATCATCATCTAAACTTTGTTCTTTCAGCAGTGCCCCGTGGTGACCCAAATCCAAACTGCAGTGTCGTGAGTGCTGAATGGGCATGGTACTGTTTGTCCATTCTCCCTCATTCTTCAGAGGCTTCAGCTTTTCAGTTTGCTTTCTCAGGGCTGATTCATCAAGGGATCTGGAGAAAAACCATGAGCGGAAAGATCTTCCGAGAGCACTGTAAAATCTGTTTTCTTCTTCAGAAATTTTCATGCAGCAGGCTCTGGATAAGCAATGGTCGGTATTGTGGGAATGCTTTGAATCAGTTTCTGGCTGCAGATTGGTTTGGTAGCTGCAATCAGAGATGACAACCTCTGCAGGGTGTACATCTTGGCTTTTTACAGCATGCACAAATTCACCCTTATCTCCAGATTGATTTGATTCTGAAAAATGCCGTGAGCACAAGGCCTTGTTCCAAGGAACAAATACATCTTGTTTCTCAAAGCGACGATTCTTTTGTTCCATAGCCCAAACATAAACCATCATCTGGCCTCCAGGCATCAATACCCTCGCCATTTCCTTTATTGCTTTGATTCTTCTTTGTTTAGTTGAGAAATGATGGATCACTGCGAAAAAGGAAAGACATTATGTATTGAGTATGAGTAAGGGCATAGCATTTTCTTCTTCAACCTGTTCTACGTGTTTAATCATTTTAGTTGCCCTATCACAATCATCACCCCCTGCAAGTCAGCAACACTGCAGAATTTATTGATACTGCAGTGCAAGTTTACCCCAGAATGTTTTCTTTTACATTTACATTCAACGGATAAAAACAGGCAAATCCCAAAGGAGGAAATTCATCTCATTACAAAATACGAATCTGAGACAAGTCAGGCACATAAGCTGGAGTTTGTTTCTCTGCATCACCCACAAAAGAAAACAGCATGACTAGCTCTCGCTTAAATGCCTGGCCTTTGGGTGAGTTAGGTAATATTATGTTTGACTTCAGGGTTTGGAACACATTTGAGACTTATCTTAACTGGAAACACAAATCCTTTTTATCATGTAACAAATACAGCAAAAAGTAATATCAGTGAAAAGATACTATCTTCATGTCAGTGTGCTTTCAAAAGAGCAAGTGAGAAAAAGTAAAGAGAAATGTTTTCCAATGTATTAATTGTGTAGAAAAGTGTTTCCTTCATAGAATGTTTATTTTGGAGAAAAAAGGATGAGAAGAAAGTGTCTCAGCCTACATTTTCATAGCTGAGAATGATGACTTTTTTTTTACATTATGTTACACTATTAAAAAAAAAATGAGAAGTCAAAATATGGCTATTGATCACTATGGTTGAATTTTGTTTCCAGTATAATTTCCAAATTTCACTGCAACATGAAATGAAGCTACGTTTCAAGATTTCCACAGTTTATAGATTCCTACTCACCTGAAGGAACCAATTTTAACAGCCGGAGAATAGCTACATCATCTGTTTGCTTTCCAAACTCTCAGAAACGTTAACTTGGATTGAGATTAGGCATGTTGTTCATGCTGTGCTCCATATCATCAGATTGCTAGATTCAATTCAAATCAATGACATACGGACTGATTCCATAATTTGGTTCAGATGGACTTGTAAGCAGCCACTTTACACAAACATTCAACCTACCCACATATCAAAATACAACCATATATGTTCTTAGCTGAACATATCCTCCATATCTTCAGAAAAATTAGATTACCTTTATATGTGCTGCTTGACAGTAGCCAATTCTACTTCTAGAAAGATGATTGCAACATTGCAGTTATGAAAAGAGCGTCCAGCTAGCCCTGACTTTATTCTAAACAGTTATTAAGTTACTAAGGGGAAAGAATGCAATTTTTTTTTACTACAGGTCAAGAAAAATTTTCTTAAAAATGTAGACTGTAACTGAATACTCTGATTATTCCTCTTCATCTACCCTCTTTCAGGTTTTACTTCTCAAGTTATGAGCAATATTTTCAGAAAGAGAAGTCAGAGGAGTTAAGATGTTGTAATTCTTCACTGAGACAACAGGCATTTGAACTGTTCTAAATTCTTCTTTCATATATATTCTAAGAGAAATATGTGTTCCTAATACATAAGACTCAACAGAGTTTCAAGTTATTGCTTTCTAACAAGTTTTTTCCATTTCAATGTGCTGGTCAAAACAGATCTTAAGGAGGAACCAAAAGTTTATCTTGACCACGTAATGTGTTTAAACTACCAGCAGCCATGCTTATGTTAGTTATTACATGTTTAAAATGCATGCTGGGAGGAAATCTTTTCTTCATGGAGTGATCAAGACCACATAGAAACAAACAAATGATCCACATACTTCCCTGGTCAACAGCACATCTGTGCAATGGACCTAATCTTTTTTCTCACTTTTACTACATTCATTTCAGTAGTACGTGCTGTGATTCTTAGGGAATTACTTGAAAACAATTACTTGAAAACTGCAATGAAGACACATGGAAAGAAAATGATCAAAACCAATTTGCATTTGCTGTGAGACAGAATGTGTGTATGTTGTCTTACCTCCAATGGAAATGACTGCATTGAAGCACTGGTCCCTAAAGGGAAGGTTAAGGTTGTCGCATACCAGAACTTCTTCACCTCTCTTCCTTGCAATTTCTACCAATGGTCCACAGTAATCACAGCCAAGATTGTACACCTGACTGTTGACACTGAGATACTTTCCAGTTCCACAACCTAAAGAAAAGATTATTCTTTAGTAATCAGAAGCTGTATGTTAAGAACACTAGCTATTCCTCCCCAGGCAGTGAAAATAATGGGGAGTGGGGCAGGAGGTGGGTCATCTTTTTAGTTCTAAGGTTTTCTGGAAATGTGCATTTGCTCCTACCAGCCTAACTTCTGCAGGATTCATTTAGACTGTTTGAAATTATATGTTCACATCATTAGGAATGTAACAGTACAACTATCACCAACAAAAATATTCATTATGTAGCCTTGTGCAATACTACGCTATGTGCAGTTCTCTGGGGGAGAAGGCTAAGTGCAGGTGGGAGAAGGAAGGAGTGGTCCTCTGTAGCCACTACTGCATATCATAGATATGCACACGCTAATATCATATCCCTGGCACAAGGCAGGGAGGAAAATTTTAACTTGGGATACAGATTTGAAAATAATTAATTCATAAAAATTCGTGCCACACTGAGGGCACATTCTCTTCCTTTCTTTGTTCTGTCCCATTGTAATGCATGTAAATGTAATGAACAGTCCCAGAATGTCTTCCACCTAAAAGTACATCTACTAAAGGACTATGCTATACTAAATTGAAATCTTTCAGAGTATTCTCCAGTACCATATGCATAACAGGCACTTTTCAAAATTAGATTAGGAAACATTCACTGCAGTTACGGGTCAGTAGTGAAAAATAATTTCGGGAAGTTGACAGCCAAACAACAGGGTAGCAGCTTGGCAAAGAGAGCCATCTCAGTACTGGTAATTCAATTTAAGGGCCTGGAGTTATCTTTAGAAACGTCACTGCCTCTTGCAGTGCTGCTGCTGTCGTTGATGTTAATGTGCACCATTATCTGGAGAGACAGCACAGGAACTGCTGGAGAACCGCACAACACTTCTGTGCTGAAAAAAAAAGAGCATATTTCTAAAGCAAAATCAAGCAGAAGGAACACATTAAGCCAAACGTATATTCATTTGCAAGACTCAGTTTGCTAAATACATGGGTTTTGGTGGAGTGCTTTTTAATCACAGTGAGTTTTCTGAAGTACATGGTCTGTTCTGGAACGAAGCCAAAGAACGGTAACACCCTTAATACTCTAAACATCTGTATTTGCAGGAGATTCACTTTTAAATGAGTCATCAAGAGAATGGATTCCTTCATGAAGCTGTTAACAACAGCCACAGTATTGCTATTTATTCTGATGAATGAACAATAAGAAGGCAATTAGACAAAATGATATTTTATTCTGCTACTGTTATGCTTCATATAAAGCTAGCAAACAAAAATATTTTATTAAAAAGTGGTATTAAACAGAAAAAGAAATTATCAATTGAACATCTTATTTTGAAAATCTTGGTGCTACTTCTCAACCCTCCTCTCAAAATGCATAGTGAAAATAAACACTGCAGTCAGATTCCTGTAGGTCTTATTAAGCCCCATAAAATGAGGTACCTCATGTACCATGATGGGAATATTTTCATTGGCAACTGTAAGCATTTACCTTCTGTCCAGACGGTAAATTATTTCAGCTGAAACTAACAGGGTGATGTTAAGCTTTTAGCAACAGTTATGACACCTGCTGATAAAGTCTCAAGGAACTTCAGCAACGGTTTAAATGACTTTTATTGATGTGATAAAACGTTTTGGCTGAGAAATACCATGTTAAACTGACTGTTGAACAAGCAGATGCCACAGGATATTTCCTGAGATTATTAGTGAAAATGGTGCAGACATATAAAAGATACATATCCAAAATAACAGAAGTCTAGTATTTTCTGGAGGACTGCTTGACAGCAGCAGAACTGTATACTGTCTTTTGATTGTGGAAGACAAAATCTTCAATGATATTTTTCTCTGACAGGATGATAAGGCAGATATATAATTTATTTTGTACAGTTATTGCACCGTGCTGCATAAATGCATTTTGCCAGTCTAAACAGTGAGGAAAACCCAACGATGCAAAGGACCATCTAGATTGCAATGATGAGGTGTATAGGACTGAATTCATAACACGAACACAAAGCAAACACCAGGACCTGGAAACCCCTACAATGTCTGTAGGTGCAACAGAAAATCAAGATATTAACTGAACATGTAAGGAAAACAAGGCCAGAGCAGAAAAGTGAGACTTCAGTGTCCATATTTAGGATCATAGGGAGATTCTCAAAACGTTTTTTTTTTTTTTTTAACAGTGAACACATCAACTCTGAAGTTAAAGCCTTGATGGGAGGAGTTTTAGAACAAATGAGAAGTAACAAATTGCAGACCAGCAGTATGTAAACCAAGAGACCTAAAGAAACTGAAATACAAAATAATTGATCCATTAATACATATTTTATTAGAAGGGTGCCAGGGGAACGACAGACCACTGAGTCTGTGAGGAAACTGGTAGATTAAAGCTTAGCTCAAGTAAAATAAGGTAAAAATTGTATTTACTGTCTGCCTCTGCCTGATACATTGTCAAAGAAATAAAATAAATGTCATATACCATCTAATATTGTTTAAGAACAATTTTAAAGCAATCTCTAAACAAATTTAAAAGAGTTTTTTCTCTAGAGAATACATATGATTAATGTACAAACCAATAAAGTTTATGGACAATATTTCATGCTATCCCAGGGAATGGCTTACCTATGTCAGCCACGAGACTGCCAGGCTCTTGCTCCAACAGAAAGTTTCTAACACGAGGCCATGCTTTGCTCTGCAGATCATTAAAGTAGGCAGCTGTATTTTCATACACACTGTGCACATGCTGCTTTTCTAGCTGGGTAGCCTCATGTTCCATCCTGAAAACACAATGAACAAAGATTAAACACAACCAAACACAAACACATAGGCTACATTTTATACATATGCATAATTCAGGACCTTGTAAGCTTATTTTTATAAAATCGTTACACCCATCTAATAGCCATCTTATTTATAAAATGGTTTTTAATCAAAGGATTTGGTTTTAGTTCATAAATGTCAAGAAAAATTTTGAATGTATCATCTTCCTCAAGGGGTATTATATAACTGCATGTGCTGTTCAACAACATGCACATTCCCAAGTGAATTGACCAATGAAGAGCTTCTCTGTTGCAAAACAGAGCACGTATTCAGCAGGAATAGAGATTGATTAAGAAAAGGAAGTGAAGAATTGACTCTCCAGTTGTAGGTAAGGTGAGTACGTAAGCAAACTATTATTATGTTATTTGAAATATAGCCTGGACCCTGAAACCAAAGCCCCTAAATCATGCATAAATTAGTTGTGGTTTAGCTACCTCCTAGAAGTGATGAGGTGGCTGTGTTTTACAGCAAAAAAATAAAATAAAATCGGGATTTCCATACCCCTCTTTCACCATCTTCTTTTCATTCAAAAGAACTCTCCTACAAACGCCATCTTCTTAATTTAGAAAATGGGAATTAATCTCAGTGACCACAAAGAAAATATTTATCTGCTTTATGTGAAGTGCATGTAAGCACCTACAGTGTATAAGATTTTACCCATCTCAGTGGTTTTATGCACTCTGCTATGTAAGAGGTCAGGTCAAATTGTCCCCGTTGTCCATTCTGACTGTAGTACCTATGAATAACTCTCTTCAAAACGTTTATGTTCAATGTCTGCACAAACCCTACTTTCATTTTTCTGGTATGATCCAGTTTTCTTTTCTGATGCATTTGTTCAGCTTTTCTAGCTAAATATAGATATATACGTACACGTGTATATATATACGTATGTATAACATATCTACATAAATAAGTATGTATAAAGTTCAGTAACAGAATAGCAAATTCCCAGTAGCCACAATTTCAATGTCAGGAGTGGAAAACTAGAACAGACTGAACAAGAGAAATAGATATTATTGGAAATATAAACTTGAAATGATATCACGTGCCAGAAGCAACTCAATCAGATTTTTTCTCAGAATAATATTTCAAGTTATTTTGTCAGATAGGATGGGCTAGCTGTAGTAATTTCAAATAATTATTCCTGAGAGTCTAAAGCCCATTCTTTTTTTCTTATTTGACTTCTACATAAAATAGATTGGATGTTTCATGTTTGCAGTTATCTTTCTTCTCTACCTTGAAACGTACTCTATTTTGTTGTTCAGGTAGCCAGAAATCCTCTATTTTTAAGTAGAAATTCCAAAGACTAACCATCTTTTTTTTCTTTTGTCATCCTGTATGCTCCATGCTCTAGTTTATATTTCGTGTTTGGTTACCATGTAGTTAGGTGTTTCCAAGTGTTTTTCTTTCCACTTTAAACTGTTTGTTCAATCTTTGCAGTTCTTAAAAAAAAAAAAAAGTGTCAGAGAATGTTTTCAACCATTCATACTGAATTCCAAATGCTATAGAAATTCCAGTTTATGCCAACTACAGAAGTAGCTGTCTGAACCGAAGCTTAATTTGCATATGTTAAACAAACACAAAAGCCAACTTGGACTTGACTTAGAAGATGGTAAGTTCCCCAGTGATACAATATTCTATTATGCTTTCTCTAAAATGTCTTTATTAAATTCCAATATAGGCTGGAATTTGGCTTTGTTTTCTACGGAATCACAAGCCCATTAAGTTTTTTGCCTTAACTTTCTCATTCATTGAGACTGCTACCGAGTCTTCTGCTATCCTGGGCACGTGAGAGAGTACCACAGAACTGTATTAGAGATTATTATTTTTCGATACATTTCATAAATATCATCAAGACAATGATTTGGTTATAATCTTAGAAGGACAGTAGGCTACCAAAATACAAATCATTTCATTTACCATTTTATCACAATTCCCATTCCTGCTGATCACGTAGATTTTGCAGATAATTAAGTCACACGATGAAATTAGACTTGCCAGTTTGACTTTCTAGTCAAAGCCCATAACTCTGTCAGGATTTACTTTGCAGCACAGCAGGGAAATGTCCTAGCAATAAACCTCTTCATTTCACTGTTTACAGAAGGCAAGAAACCTGTGCAGACTGACCTGGCCTGCAGATGTACCAGTATTACACAAGCCTGATGTACCACTGAACCACAGGAGACACAGAAACTTAGAACTACCTAACTTTGCAAGCCAAAGACAATAAATACCTCCACTTTTCTTTATAAACACAATGAACCATTATAACCCTTTTGCCTTAAAAATATCAGACAGAGTCTCTGTTGATCGTAAACTATAGAAAATGTTCAGTTCATACAAATCCTGTCTTGCAATTTCCAGGATAATGGGAATGTCTGTTTCCCAAAGGAGGTAATGAAAGTGTTATGATGTCCAGAAATCCCACTGCTTCAGCATCTGCTCTACTCAGGTTACCTGGAAGTTATCCAGTTAGCCAGAGAAAAGAAGAGCAGAAGGTGATTATGGGCACACTTTCATCACCCTCAATTCTTTATTTTCTTGTATGGTAGCTTATACTCCTGCCAAAGGGCTCATGCAGAGTCTTGGGGCAGAGCAGGGAGTGTACTGCAAACCAGCAGCCAACTGCAGGAAGTCCCCAGAACGGGGAAGCAGCTTTAGAAACACGGGACTCCTACAAATAAACCATTTGGATAACAAATGAAGAGCAGGATTCTCTTCCCTGTCAATGTCTCCTGTTTATCTACATTCATTCACAAGACTAGAACAGGCCATGGTTGCAGATGATCTATGAAGTGAAAAAAATAGATGAAAGCTGTAGTGCAATTTTTGCTGATCGTGCAGGGAAATGGATCACCATCCCATCACATGGAACTGTGGCATATGAACAAAAATGACTGAAAATTAAGTTTGTAGTCTATTGACTCTTCACTATGCAGCTGTTTTGCTTCTTTATTAAAAAAAAAAAAAGCAAAATAAGAAATAAACTAAAAAAATACAGCTTTCCAGGAGGTAGAAGGAATTGTAGTAACATACCATATATTTTTATAGCTAAACATCTCACTAAAAGTTTTGAGTCCACAGGAATCTGATTTCTTCCTTTGCCATTAACATTTTGAAACCTTTTAGATAATTAACTTTTCAAGGGTATTCCTTTAAGGAAAGTCACATTGCTTGGACTTAGATTTCTATTACTGCTGAAGTAATAAATGCATTTAACTGTTGTGACCTTCAAATGAAAACATACAAAAATTGATAATCCCAATTTCCAACATTTTAAAAAGTCAGGATTTTTTTTTCCTAGTAATTTTTGTGGATTTTGGAAGTGATTTGTCTAACTGTATTAAATTCCTTTTCCTCATGAGTTCAAAGCAGTTGCTGACTCCCAGATACTAGGGATGCCCTAACAGTGAAATGCAGGAGGCAGTTTTCAGTCCAAAATCTCTGCCTGTATTCAAAGCTTTCCATACCTTCTTTTCATTCAAATCCCTTGTAACCCTCCTCATCTACTTTCAAGTTCCACTTAAACCAAAGATTTTCACATCTTCCTTTGTCTGCCTTGGCAAATGCTGTGTCACCACCACTATTATAATTTGATGCATAACACTGAAGTCTTGAACTGGCTCATGTTCAGTTCCTCCCGTGATCACCTCCATGGCCAGGCCAGTCACAATACCCAGAACATGTTCCAAAATTTTTATTAATGGCCCCTTGGAAGCACCTTGTGATTTTCATGGTAGTCATCAAATCCTGCATCGCTGCTATTTCTCTTCAAATGAATTGCTCTTGTTTAATTTGAGCCACAGGCTTTCCTTTACTTTTCTCTCTTGCAACTGCCTGTTTTCTATAACCCTTTGACAAGAAGCAGGAACTTAGTCAATTCAGCCTGAGAGTCAGATATACAAGATTTCAGTCTCTTAATGAGGGCTCCTCTTAGTTAAGCTCTTCACACAGTGATGGGAATTCTCAACCCCATTTTGGATTAGGAGACCTCCTACTTCAAAGATCTGTGAAATTCAGCACAGTCGTCTCTTCATGTTGCTAAAGCAACACAAATCTTGGTTACGCATGCAACTCCAGGTCTGGATTTAATAATTTAAATAATCTCTGCCTTGAATTGAACAGTATGACCACAAGAGCCAGGACTATGTCCCACACTTATCTGCTCTCCAGCAATAACAAGAGCACCTGTAGCCAATACTAACAGCTAGGTAAAAAGAGAGAAAGTGCTATTGCCTTCTGTCCCCTTATCTACAGGACAGGGAGAACTTTCCCTATGGAGAGCAATACTTCCAGGTAACTGCCAGCTTGCTTACAATTCACCAGTGTTTTCACTCAAGTATAAGTTGCTGTGGAAAAGCTACACGTACAGTCAATGGTAAGCTATTAACCTTTTTTTTTTCACAATTCCAACTGTGAAATCTCGCAGCAGTTCTTCTCAAAACCAGACCATTTTCTTTATCAGAGCTTTGTCTACCCTTAAGATTGATTTATAAATCACAGTAATAATGTCTATTCTGGTTGACAGTGCTCTATTTCATTAATACAGGCAATAAACAGGAGTGTGATTCCAGATATGAATCATTATGTAGAACAGCCTTACGAGTAAATAAAGGGTAATGAAATAGAACAAAAGGAATCCTGCTGTGAATAGTTGAACTAGATGCAATCCAAGTTAAGCAAAAGGATACACTAGGAGACAGTTTTCTTAAGGCTAACAGCTCTGGTAATTAAGCTCACCCATGCATGAACGGCAACAACCCCATGAAAATGCACAGCGTGAAATCAGAGCAAGGGGAAGGCCACGCAGTGTACCTAAAACCTTACTGAAGTCCTGATTCAGGAGCATTATTCCAGTAAAATGTGGCAAACTGGAGTGAAAAACAAAGATCTGAGACAAGCTTTGAATGACCGTTGTTCAAGATGCTCAGTGTAAAGCTAGAATTTTAAAATAACTTCATTAATTGCAATAAAGTCACTATTGTAATTTTTCTTACTGAAAAATAGAATCTTGCCCTAATGAAAGCAGAAAGACTGTTCTTTCAAGATCTTAAGCTAAAGTTTATGATTCAAACTCCAGTTGCTCAAAATGATAACCATTCACCACCACATTTATTTTCTGCTAGCTTTATTCTCCAGTCAACACCTAGTACCATTCACTGCACACCCTGTTCTTTGATCAGTTGTCATTTAGTATTCCCCTTGCACGTTTGCATAGGGTCATAATGTACACAGTTGAAAGGCTGCATCATAAGCAGATTTATTTCATTAGGTATAACCTCCAGTCTGTAGATAGGTAACATTCAGCAAAGACAGCAATGCACAAACACAAACTCTTTGCCATTTAAAAACGCTGAAAGAAGGAGTATAATCATGTAGAAGTCCCATTAAATATCTGTCCATCTTTACTACCACAGGAAAACACATATCCCACCTCTGAGCACAGAGGGTGCCTTCCTACAGGGTTCCCACAGAGTCAGAAATCCCTGTTGCTAGATTTGCACTGATGTGCATCTTCAAATCTTCCAGGGCACATCAGCACATAACCTGCTCCCCAGATGGAGAACACAGACCCTCTTGCCTATAGCAATCCAGCTTTTCAGCAGCCACAGACCAAAGTAATGAGAACAGAAGGCAGAAGAATATTTAAATAGGAGGGAAGACAGGTAATAAAAAGAATTGCAGCTTGGAAAGCAAAGCTTGGAAGCATTTTCACTTCAGTGTAATTTTGCAGAAGTGTATGATGTTCTGAGCTTGTATTATTTCACTGACTATGGAGGTTAAGTGCAAATTGCCTTTTAATCTTTCTTTGCTTATGGATATATCTCAGTCCATGATTAACTATGAAAAAGAAGTACATCAGCTGTCTCTCCTGTGACAGTAAATACCATGGACTGAAGAGTATTTTTACAAACAATCAATACAATAATCTGCATAATCCACACTTCTTAAGACTGTTAATCAGTGTTTACATTAATGAACAGTAAAATACATAGGTTGCAAAAGATAGGCGCCAATGGGCTTTTCTAGGCAAATCTTCTATTACTCCTTAGCCTTTTCATACTGATTCAGCAACAAGAAAGGACAAGGAAAGTAGTAAATGTATTCATTAAGCATGCCTCTATTAACAATGGTTAAAGTAACTGCAGATGCAATGCCTTCTGATTTTCTTCAGTGGCAACAACATAAGATGGAAGAGACTACTGCTTTTTCCATATCAAACATATTCTAAGATGTAGCCTGCAACGTGGGATTTAAGCAACTTCTTCGTGTAATGACAGTCACATATGATGAAAATCATGCTAACCAGAGCCTTGAATCTGCTTAAGCCCAACAGTGGATTGGTGATAGACCTTAGTGCATGTGCTACTTGCTAAAACTACTTTTTCTGTACTACCTGAACATGCTGGCACTGCAGACAGAATTAAGACTTTGACAAATACGCTACTTTGCCTCCTGGTGTTTGTTAAGTCTTTGTCAGACCTCCAGACTCCCTCAAAGACCAACACAAAGCCATATAGCCAGATACCCAACCAGTTCTTGAAGACAAATAGAAATAACATTTTTTTACCCAAAAATGAGGAAGAAATGAGGATAGTATTTTCAAGATTTGACGGAAATTGGAAGGGAATGTTGGGAATAAGGAGGTAAAAGGCAACTTGAATAAAGATCATGAAACAAGAGTCCATTAGTATTATAGAAACGAGATAAAAGCAAAATCATACAAAATAAGGAAATTAATACAAATTAATGACTACAGAATAGCAATATCTATGCAAAAAATGAAAAGGCTAAAAGAGAAAATAATTATCACAGAAGACAAAGAGTAACAAGAAACACTCTGTACCTACATTTTATGAGAAAGGACAAACCAAAAAATTCTGTCTCCTACTTAGCAGGAATTAAAATCTAATATCAAGTGGTGCTGAGAAGACCAAAGTGTTTAGTTCTTCTTCTTCATTTTTTAGGTTGTTACCAGTAAAGTAATACTAGTAGCAGTAAGAGGAAAGAACTTAGGTTTGAATGGGCAAATAATAGCTTTGAGCTTTAAAACTAAGTTCAGGGTTTTGAAAACAATCAGCTTAATAAAAAGTACTTAGAAAACTGGTTGCATCAACCTCAGATGAGCCAGAGATTAGCCAAATTGAGAGACTGTGGGCAACTGTGAGATTGTAGAAGTCCCCAGTCCCATGACATTCTCACAAACAAATAAGAGACAATTGGTTTATAGGAAATGGCCGTATAAGTTAGTACTGTTTGGAAGAGAGTATTTGGAGTGTAGTTACCAATCATTCTGTATCGCACTCAGAGGATACCCTGAACAAATCTGTTTAAGAGTGTTTTGAATACTGCTCAGTAATTTCTTTGTATGGTAGATTACAGAGCAGCATCACATCTGCAGACAGACAGAACTGATGGGGGTTCAAATACATTGGATGAGGGTACTAGATAAAATTCAAGTGTTTTGACAGTCTGAGAAAGATAAAAGCAAACAATTTCATTTAAATAAGAACAGTCAACTGCAAAAACAAAGGCTAAGGGAGACAGGAAGGGAAGACTGGCAGCAGTCCTACAGAAGTGGATCTAGGCACCGACATTTCACAGATTTAACACCATGCATGCGACGGCGTTATGGTGGTTTTTGCACCATATTGTTGAAAAAAAAAAAAAAGAATATCAGCATATAGAAATAGAGCAGATACTTGCAAGTTACGTGAAATAACCCTTCTACTACATTCAGATCAGCTGATGTATCACTTCGGGTATTATGTCCAGTTTCAAGCAAGAACTGTGTGGAACCACCGGAAAACACTGCAGAAGAGCAAAAAGCATCAGAGATTGTTGTAAATCTCTGAGATCAGAAACCAAGTAAACCCCTGGGGAAGACAGTCGTTTCAAATTGTATGTCCAGAACAAAAGAGAATGAGGGAGCACACTAAATAACTTCTTGTAAAGAAGGACTGTTTCAAAGAGGAAGAGAATAATCTGTTTTCCACAACAAAGAGCAGACAAAAAATAGCGGCCTTAAACTACAGCAAGAAAGATACAGGTGAGACATCTTAAAAGCAATGCAAAAGTCTTAAAAATACAAGTTAGTCAAGCACCTGTCAGGAACACATTGATACAATGGGATGCAGCTTTGGGGTAGACAAATGATGCCCCAACGTTTAGCTTTGTGACTCTGTGTCTATGATCACTGATATTTTTAAGCTTGAGTTTTTCAATTTATAAGAAAGATTTTAGTTAACTGCTGTAGAAAAAAGCAGCAATTGGAAGCCGAAATTATGCTTCAGAATGTTTACTACTCTTTAACACACAGGCTGGTTTTGCAGCTAAATTAGTAAAGATACTAAATTAATTTCCCCTTGAGTTACAGTCGATTTGTTTGTTTCCTAAGAGCTCTGCATCAACATCTCGACCCCCTTATGCTACATTGTGTATAAGCTGTAAGTGTAGCTAAATTCCCTTCTTGGTCAGTGTAATCTCTCAAATATTTGTAAACAGTTATCTTGTTTCTGTCCCTTATTTACCAGCAGTTAACCAAGCATTAAATATCACCCTTCCTGATGAGTCAATCTAGGTGGTCTTTTATGAGTATTGTTGTCACTGTCTGTACCCTACCCATATGTCTCCATTGTTCACGCCAAACTATATTCATATTTGATTCCCTAATGTCATCCTATAGTTCTGGAATTATAGCCTTCTGAATTCCTTCTGTTTCCACAAGCTCTAGGTTGGCACTTAGAATACGATTTCCAGATGGATTAGTTTTAATTTAAACAGTATAATTTTCCCCTTTTTCCCATTCATAATGCTCATCACTGTTGGTATTTAAATTGTACTTGGTGCTACGTACAAAGCCTCCCAAATTAAAACAATTTTACAAACTGATTTAAATAAGACATTTGGTTACTTGGAGATACTTTTTCTGCTGAAACTTAATATCTTAGTGACAGAAAGACAGGCAGCACATTACCACAGCGGACCCCACCCAAATTAAGGCCATCAATGGTTACCTTTGATCCTAAAATTAGATATAAAATATTGCACAATCAATTACAGTAATTACAGAACTGCTAAGTGGATTCTTTTGGTATTTTTAATAAACTACTCCTGATTATTGCTTGTTTATTAAAGCTGAACATACGATTTCGTATTTTAAAATATTCATATTCAGTATACAAATGTATTCAGGATTCATTATACTGTCTAAATAAAATTTCAAAAGAACAGCTCTTGTGGCAGAAAGCTTTAGGTATTAAGTTATCCTCAGTTCGTGACCATCAGAATGAGAGCAAAGACAGTACCACACTTTTGTTTTTTCATACTACTCAAAAATCTGACTGATCATTGCTCTGCGTAACCCCACATCAGGTGTCCGGCCACTGTTGCAGACATGAACTCTTCTCGTAGATGTAAGGGACTGGGCAGTGTGAAGGCTTAGTATCCCACCATCAAAATCCCCAGACAAGATCCTTCATTTTCATAAATCACCAGAGTTTTTTCTGGAATATTTTTCCATTTCACATAGCACTTGGTATTTCTAAGCTTTCTATCTGAATGCAAAGAAAGGCCTTTACACTACGCATTTCTTCCTACTCAGCACAGGAAGGAAAAGCTGTGGTGATCCCTGAGGGAGCTGAAAATTCATATACACATTGCTAAAGTTCTCTGTTAGGAAAATATTTGAATATCATGGTCTTTCTAGATGCAAATGATTTTTTTCCTTAAAATCAAATTTTTTTTTAGGAAACTATTGTATGACGGAGGACAAGAGTTAATATCTACAAAAATCAGTACCTACAACACCAACAGAAATATTTTCTTAAAAGAACTTTGGTCAACAAATATATTAGTTTTCTGAAATAACTACATGTAGATATGAATATATAATTTTCTTCAAAATTAAATATTTTTTGATAGCAAAACACAAACCAAAATATACAATGCCTTTGGCCAACTGTGTTATGTCTAAACTTTTCCAGAGGGAAAAAAAGATCAAGTAGAACTCTGTATCCATGAATTTTAGTCAATGACATAAGGCCTAGCTATGACATGAATATTTACTATATTTTTCAATCGTTTGACTTCTTTTCTCCCAGCAATTCAGTGAATACTTCTGTCTCCTTTTATGAAGACACATACATAAGTTTTACGAAGAACCAGTGCCTCTACTGTTACGTACTTTTAAACAAAAGCTCATTTTTCATTTTAAAAATAATTTAAAATAACTTTGTAAGCATAAAAAAGTGAGAAGTATTTTTTCAGCGCCTTAAATCTTTACAAATAAAAGAGTCACAGAGACCTTCAGCCATGGTTTTCTGCCACACAGGACTATTCTGTAACTACTATTACTCACAAACATGCCCACATAGCTCCTGGTACTGCAGACACGGATATCTGCTTAACTTTGTGCCCCGTACGTCATCTTGCTGACCTCACGTAGCTTATTAATAATAGCTAAAGGTAGGAACGCGCACATAACTTTTTGCAGGATTGAGCCTTGTGCTGTCTGTGCAGCCCCATATTATTCTTCTGGGTCATCCATCCAGAATGGATGGCAGAATACCTGCAAGCTGGAACATTCATGTGGGAAGTGTTTATCAGACATCCCTTGACACAGGGCTGATTTAAGACTCTGAACTGACTTTATAACTTCAGGCGTGGCTTTACATTTGTTTTATCTCAGAAAATATTGAGCAGTTACCTGTGTGTTTTCTTCTCACTAAATTCAGTTTAGCATTATATATATGTCTGAAAATGTTTTATTCCTCTGAAGATCCCCTTGCCAGAGACAATATTGCAACGCAGAGCCACAGCTACCTACGCGTGACTGATTTGCCCAAAACACACATCTCTGTAACTTAAACAGCAGCAGCGCCACTGAAATATCTCCGTGCACAGTCCATTGCAAAAACACAATGTGAGAAAGAAAACAGTAACTAAAAATGCACTGCTTCAGAGAGGCACTCTATAAATAGCGCATATGACAGAGATAAATATACTGATACACTAGACTGAAAATAAATTCCAAAAATGAAAACTGATACCCCCGTGGGCTCCATTAAAAAGGGCATTAAAAAGTCCTGAGAGGACCTTTTGGGTTGTTTGTGCAGAGCCTGCTGCATATTTTTCTTATCTCTTTCTCAAGTTTCATGCTCAAAATCACAAACTCCAGCAGCACGCATCACCCAAGCAGCTACATCAGCAAAGAATGTCATCCTGTGCAACCCATCAGCTCAACATGCTGCTGGAATAATTCTGCTCCTTCCTTCCGTGCCCAAGGACAGGAGTGCAGGACCCAGCTCCCCGGGCAAGGGCTGCTCCCACCAGCATTCGGCATTCCACGGGCATGGAATCCCCTTGCAAACATTCATAAACACTGAACACTCGGCAGCACCAAGGGGCTCTGTGTAGCTCTACAAGGGCAATGCTTAGGTATTTTGAATATTCTGGGAGAGGGAAACATGATCAACTGTTAAGACCCAGGACTGCTCAAGACTGTTTGCCAATTCACCGTGCAGACTTCATTTTTAATTAACCAGGAAGCCACAGAGAAACTTGTTATTTCTGTTGCAAATTCCCCGCATGTCTCCTAAAAACTACCCTTCCCAAGTGCCGTTGCCAGACCCAGCGCCAGCATCCCTGGTCGATGCGAGGGCTGCTGCAAGCCGCGGCCCGGGCAGTTAAAACGGGGGGCATCGAGGACGGGGGGAGAAGTTGCACCTCGAAATCCTTCCATCCCGGGAGGGTCAGCTGCTCGTGGGCAGAGGATCACCTCAATTCGCAGACATCGAGCTGCCAGCAAGCAGGGCGCTGTTTTGCTATTTTTCCTTTTTNTAACTCTTTTCCTTACCCTAGTCGCATCCCGCAAAGGAAAAAGGGGAGGGTGATGCCGATGGAGCTGCTGGTGGGGAGGGGAGAAGCTACCAGCGAGGAGGGGGGATTAACCCTCATTTAAAGGTTAAGCTCGCACTGACCTTTGGGGGTGCCCGCACGGTTTTGCAGCACGAGTGTTTTCCCGATTCCTGTGATGGGAGCTGAAAAATGGCAGGTTGGTTCTACACTTTCACGTGTTTAGCCATATTCGTCAGAACAGTGCACAGGGACCCCATTCAGTGCTGCATAAGCACAGGACACAAATAGTCCTGTCCCAGGATCTCATAATTTACATACCAGGTTACAGACTAGCAAAGAGAGAAGCAAGATGAAGCAATACCAGCCCGTGCTACAGGCAGGGAGCTCAGCACAGCACCACACTGATGGCACCGAGGGTGCTCGGCTGCTAAATGTTATGTGCAGCTCTAATCAGCTTTGAAGGTACCTGGAGACAGGATTAAGGGGAATAGTGGGAACATGACTGTGTGTCAATAGGATTTTCACAATTGCCAAAGTGACTCAGGAACATGCATTCCTTTCAGTCTGACAAGCCCACCTGAAGCAAAAATAACACCAGTAACAATGGAAAAGTATAAGAACAAGATGAGAAAACTACACTGGAGGCATATGATGCTGATATCCTATAAAATATACCAAAGCCATGGAGAAATGTTGAAGCTCTTGGTCTTCATTATGACGGCATTCAACAGTTAGGGCTATCGGCTAAATCACAATTAACCTTCTTAACTCCTTCAAAGAGCTTTGACTGATTTATAAGACACAACTGAGCTTTACAAAGATTGTGTTCACTTGTGTCCTGTTATTCCACTCCTCCACATATATCTGCTAATTTTGTCCTGTAGTGCAATGTCAGCTAACGGACTGGTACAGACAAATTAGGGGATGTCACTCTCCACTTCCCTCAGAGACCTTTTTTTGCAAGATGCCATTATATCTGCTGCATTTCTGTCTTCAGGTACCTAAGCTGATTTCCAGAAAAGGCTGCATAGTTCAGCACCTCCAATAACTTCATACTTGAGTTTCCTAAAAATTCCTCAAGTGTGAATACCATCTGGTCCATGTTATATATTGACATCATTATTGACTTGTTTTAAAACCTCTTCAGCTTGAAAAAACTGCCTCTTAGACAATATTGTGATGTAGACACTTCTAAAACTCCACAGTGAATTCACACAGCCTTTTCCCTTAGGACCTAATCTTTTCTGGGCACTCAAAAGCCAAGATTATCTACCAGTCCTAGAGACTCTCTGGCAGACTTCCTGCTTCTGATGCATTTGAATTAGATGTTAGTCATGTAGCTTAATGCGCTTGAGGAAAAAACAAAAAAAAAAAACAAAACAAAAAAACAACCACACAGGTATTATGGACTCAGCATGGTATACAAATTTATGTAGAATAAAAATAGAACACTTTCCCCTTTGAAGTGCTAGGCATCTATAATTGTATAATAAATTGCACTCCTTAACAACTCCTCCTCCCTAAACAATTAAAAGGCCTCATCAAAACCAATTTTTCCTGTATTAAAAAAGATTTAGGTCACTAAATTAAGTGACCAAAGGTTGGGAAAGCCAGAAGGCTATCCATGAAACCTTAATTCGGACCTCTTGTGCATGTGCATTGCAGCTCTGTACTTAATTATGAGCTTGTCTGCAGAACACCAGGCTTCGTTTGGAGCATTTGAAATGGTAAGCATGTGAGGCTGGCTAATTGGGCCTCCTCTTGTGTTCCATCCATTTAGTCCTTTGCTTTCTAAGGTCTGTTTTCTGCTCATCCCTTGTCATCTCTCATGTGGAAACTTCTCTTTGCCTGATCTGTCTGAAACTCTTACACTTAGATAAGCAGTTTAGTAGTGAAACAGGCATCACTTTTTACCTTAGAGAATGCTAATTAGAGAATTAGAGAATTCTAATTATTCCTTCCAAGGTTGTCACTCTTCTACAAAGGTGGAAAAGAAAATGAAGACAAAAGGAAGGAAAATAAAGACAGGAGAAAACAAGTAGAAAACAGGGAAATAAAAGTTTCCAGGCTGAAGCAGAAAGAAGATAAGAAATTGAGGTCAGTCTTCACAATATCATAGAGCTCCTTTCTTACAAAGTACCGGCTCTCAAATTACCAGCTTTACAGAGAGAGACAGTTGGAGATGAAAGCGAAAAGAAGGCATTCAGTTCCCTGATGTCTTGGAGGGAATATAAACGATACTGCACTGACGCAGTAGACATTCTGGAAAATTGGTGAACTTCTGTTTCAATTTGTGACATAAACTGTAGTTGATATCTGTTTCTCTTGCAATTAGTCCTTGCCAATCGAAACCACTGCTTCCTTTCCATGCTAGACATTAGAAAGACTTTCTGGAGGCTTATTTTTAATGGAGATCCTTGAGATGCACTCATGAGCTAATAATTTACACCTTTGGTTGGTGAACTCAGTCTCCACACAGAATTATACTGTTACATTCAAATTGTAATGTTATTTTAAAATTTTTTTCCAGTAGAATTAACAAAAAAAAGGAACCAGTAGTATTTGTGACATTATCAGACGTAGTAAGTTAACATTATTGCTGTGAAGTAAAAGCAGTATTCCCACCTCATAGGAAATTTTTGGCCTGAAAAGAACTGAAGTAGTAACTATTCAATATTCTTTTTCTGAGCTCTAAAAATTCAAAGAAAGTTTGAGCTAGGCAAGCATACTATTTCTTAAATGAAATGGGGTCTCTGAAGCCTGAAGTTCCCATAAGACTTAAGAATAACCATACTTTGGCTTGGCAGTCCATCTCAATAACATAAAACTCGCATTTTCAAAAATGGTACTTACTCTCCTGAGACCTTCAGTATTTAGAGGCTTACTGACCCTTTTTCCCTTGTTGTAAAGCAGCGAGAAACACTTTCTGAAGTGTTCTCTTTGCAATCACTAGCACTAGAAACTTCATTTCTTGAATGAAAGTTAAGATTCTCTGCTTCTTATTTGCCTTATTTGAAGTTTTAATAATAAGAAATATCCTTAAAATTGTGGTAGTATTCTGTGTTGGGTCACAATGCAGAGTATAAGAAAGCAAAGCTAACTTACTAAAAGCAGAGCATGTTACAGTGCTATAGTTCAGTGAAATTAAACACTCATGACTTTAGTGTCATAACTGTGCAGATATTTTTTCACAGATGCTTAGTATGCAGGCAAGCTCATATTGTGGGAGATTTTTAATGTGTGGCCTCCATAACCTACCACGTAGAGTTGCTGTGGGGATTAACTAGTTAAGGTTTGTAAAGTGCTTTGAAGATTATAAAGCATTAAGTTGCATAAGTGCTAAGCACTATTATTTAATACTTAAGTATTAAAACCAAGCTTTACAGGCCTTCACCTTACTAGCACAAGTCTTTGTGATTTCAGTATGGATGTTGCAAGAGGTAAGGAAAGCAGAACTGATCACAAGAGAATAAAATTTCTTTCTTGTTTCACTGAGTCGGAGACTGATGTGAAGCACAACTGTAAAAGTGTTACTAGATGCTAGTGTTAGAGAGACTAATTGAAAAACAAATATGAAAAGCAAGAGTAGATAAATCCACATAAGAAGTGCTCCTTAAGGTGCCAATTCCTTACTTATTCTAAGCACTTATTCCAGGAAGCACAATTGCAGACCCCAAATCCATAGATGGACCAAACACAATACTGATCCCAGCTGAAATGTTTCCTAGTGACAGTAAGGATGGGCAAAACCCATGCATTAATAAGTTGTGCTTCATACATATCTTTGACTTAAACCAATTAAAAAGTAGTTAAAAGTTTTGAAAGATGAACACAGAGAAACTTGTCTTTATCAATCAGATTGCTAACATCTTTGATGCAATTTTTTTGTTGAATTTTGTTTTAGCACCATTCTTTCTCTCCCTTGTTTTGCAGTGTCAGTATTCAGAAGCAGAAGTTTGAGAAGTTTGGATGGGCACTGTGGTTATTGTTTGTTTATTTGCGTGGTTTTGTGGGGGTTGTTTTTAGTTGGTTGGTTGGTAGGTTTGGTTTGTTTGTTGGGTTTTCTTTCATTTTTGTGGTATCAAAGGGACAGAGTGTTAATAAAAAAACAACATCAAGCATAAACAACATGAAATAACTTGGTGCCTAACTACCTTGGATACAGATGAACACAAGTTTCAGGACTGCTGGCATCCACACACTACAGATGTTAGGACAGCATATTGTCAGACACTGAGCTGCATCCCAGTCTCCTGAAGCAATGAAAACCTATTTGGCATGCAGGGAAGGAGAGTTGGATTTATTTATCTTACAAGGACTAATTACTATTCATTGGCAGTCTCCTTGCAGGACAAAGCACCCAGTACTTAAGTTTCTTGCCTCTGCAAAAAGTGAGGCAGACATTTCACAAGGACATGCTTTTCAAGCATTTACATTTCCTCTCTGTGGCCAAGAATAAAGATTACTTTCCTGCAGCATTTTGACATTTTTATCTGAATTGAAGCATGTAATAAAAATGCACTTCAGTGAATGTTCAAGTATGAACTGAAATTCAGTTTCAGAGACAAGTAAAGGTAAGAAGGAGCAAACAGAGGGAAAAGTGCATTTCTACAGTAGACGCAGGTCCTTGCCCTTTCCTGGGTGGAGGAAGATGCAGGCCTCTAAAGCACCTACATCTCTTTGGAAAACAAACTTTGCTCCCTGCATTAAAATATTTACAATCATCATGCCATAGGGGATCAAATTATTTGTCCCCAGACACATGAAAAGTCCATGAAAAAGCCAGAGCTCAACTTCCCATACACTAGTCCCCATTCCCTTTAGCTGTTCCACCTAGAAACAGCTTAAAGCAGACTAGAAGCGTGGGTGCACATCATTCAGAGAAAAGTTGGCTATGTATGGTGGCAAATTTGACTCTATGCACTTTGTTAACAAATCCTTTGTCCGGTATCCCAGGAGATGAGAGAAACCAGAGGTGACATACTTCATTCAGACTTGGCTTCTTGAGCTCAGAAGCATTCACAGAGACTTTTAGGGGTTCATTGTTCTGCTCAAGACTCGCAGGTTCTCCAGTCCTTTATGTGAGCCTCCATTGACCTCCACAGTTTTTCTCCCACCTTAGTGTCACAGCTAAGGCAAGAAAAGCAACTCAGCTGTAACATTCCTTTCTTTTGACTCTTCAAGAACCTTTTTCTTGGATTTCCTTATTGCTTTCTCTTTTGTTTATAGAGTTTTAAATCATAAAATGGCAGCTACTCATTCA
Source organism: Penelope pileata (assembly GCA_013396635.1). Classification (NCBI taxonomy): domain Eukaryota; kingdom Metazoa; phylum Chordata; class Aves; order Galliformes; family Cracidae; genus Penelope; species Penelope pileata. The sequence goes on along the minus strand of WBMW01002715.1, from coordinate 353,957 downwards.
GTTTGGATGCAAATTATGAGTTACTTATGCCGTTGCACATACTAACAGCAAACTGCTTGACCTATATTAGTATTGTTAATGCTCATTTTGGCAGAAGTGAAATTTTTTTGTTCCTGAAAGGACAGGAATTTATCAAGTGCATTACAAATCTAGTTAGAATTTGAACAAAATACAGCTGGGTCTTTAGATGCCTGAGCTACTGGGTTTGAAAGATATGATGACTGCTATCAACATCATATACAGTGCTGACCATGACACTCACAGATTGAAAATAGTTGTATGTGGCTCAGTTTTTGTGTGATTTTAGTATATCGATGTTAGCGATGATAGCGATAGATAAAATAGAATCATAAACATGTGGTTCTGAATGTTGCTTAAAACCAGTATCTGGTATACAGGACAGAAACGAAGTCTTTTCTAGTAAGCTGACATTTATGAGGAATTTTACCGTTCAAATACATCACTGGGAACACAGATTACTTTGTGAATTTACTAATATGTCTGTTCTCATTCTGCCATCCATGAAACCAAAAATAAACAATGGATGCCTGTCTTTAAAACTATTTTATAGCAATCACTGGAATTGCTGAGTGCAAATTATGAACCAGTCTTTGGCAAAATTGAACAGAAAAGGCAAATGGCTTACAAAGATTAAACTAAAGCAGGTTTTCTATGTTGCTTATGAAATCACACTTACTGTGTGATTATACTATGATAATATTGTGCTGTATTAGTATTCCTATTTCATTTAGAAAATTGTAGTGATTATCAGAAAACATTAGATATGATGGATCTCCAGGTTTGAGCCTGGTCCATCAAGTCACCCTTTGCTTCTCTGTGTTCAAAAAAACTTGCCTTCTTACTGCTAAGGATGTAGTTCGTTTGTCTTCATGGGGACATTCCAACAGGAAAATATAAGAAATTCTTGATAGGAATCAAATACTTTTTCAAAACCAACTGTTTAAATCTTCTTATGGATAGAAGCTGCAAGCCTTTCTTTTAATGTTAGTGCAATGGAGACAAGATACAAAGCAAGAATAAAGCAAGAACTTATGCTATTTTTCTTCTCAAAAATCAGATGTCTTTTCCTATGCTGTACAGACAATTCATACACTTTAAGGTTGAATTTCCAAATATAAATATGAGACTTTTTCTAAATTCTGAAGGATTTTTATATAGAATATGAAAACTTCTGTGAGATACGGGGGCCTTATGTTTGGGCCAATTTTAAGAAAATTCTGTCCGCAAAAAGCAAATAACTTTTTACAAGCACTCAAGAGTAATTTTATTGCTCAAAAAAAGGAAAAGCTTTCACCTTCTTCAAGAAAATATCATATATGACTAACAAATGCTAGATCATCCATAGCGATTTTGGATTTTTTTTCTGCAAAATTACGTTAGTCAATATATACTGAAATCACTGACATTTTAAGAGGACAATATAACTAACTCTAGAAAGGTTACACTGTGCACACAGTAGACATTGCTGACTATATTGCACTGCATCTATCTTTTGAAACTGAACATTTTATTTAAGTCTGTTATAACAACACAGCTGATCTCCACAGTTCTTCAGGGCTTAATTCAGTTGTCTAAAGCTCAGCATCTATTGCCAGGAGAGAAGACATACAGTATTTGGCTTGCATTCATGTAATTTTGAAATGGCTTTTTGAGTTGATAGATGCCCCCAGCAGTTTGTGCTCGCCTAGCCAGGTATCATCTAGAATCTAGAACTGATGCTAATGTAGTGACTTCTGGAAGAACTGCTTTCTTCCCATGATTATGGAACTGTTTATCAAAAGAAATGGGAAGGCTTTCATTAAACTCTTGCCAGGATCCCTACAGGTGTGCAAATGGATCAAGTGTCCTTAGAACAAGGCATGAGTGCACATTCCATCAGTCCCTCCACGCAACAGAAGGAGCCAGAGCAAATGTGTTATGCCAGCCATATGCCAGCCATAACACAGTAGACATTATTGAGAGCTCTCATGTTCACAGCACCTCCATGTTCACTGTGGACCAAGATCCATTACATGAAGACGTGCATTTTTTCAGTGTTTTATTTCTTCAGATGGCAGATCAGTAGAAGTTCAGAATATATACACTGTGCTGAACTACCTCCCAGAAGTACTGCAAATATGACAGACAGACTCCTTAGCTACTTCTGGTCCCCTGAACTCCCATCTGGGAGTCGCTGGGACTCCTTCTCATATGTACCCACACAGAAATGAAAAAGCTCATCTCAACCCAACGCACTGGGCTCTGTTTTCCCATCCATCAACATATTTCAGTGTTGGAAGAGGGATTAGTCTCACTGAATTCCTTCTTGTAATCAAGGAGCATAAAATATATGCAACACACCTCAGTTAGACCTTCTCGTCCCAATTGCATGACAGCTAGGAAACAAGTCTTGTGTTAACTGCCTGCGTGTATACTCTGGGTGTAAGCACTGTGATAGCACTCCTAGTCTATGTTCTGAATAGAGATCTTGAACATTTGCATTCTTTAGTTTACTAAAGCTGCAGGTCCACTTTTCTTGCATGTCTGAAGTTAGATCGTAATACCAGTAAGATCAACCAAAATGCATCAAAGAACTTTAATAGACTGAAATTGTCAGCCATCAGAGACTTACCCATACAGCTCACTTTCTGAAGACTTTCAGATGTCTCTTGTGGAAGCAAAGTGTTGTTCTGCTCAATGCCACCGCACAGGAGGTGAAGTTAACATGATTCTCTGAGGATCTCACTTGGAGCTTCTAGGCCTCGAGAGAGCGACCGCTAGCAAGAAAGGCACCTGACATTAGAGGTAAAAAGATGTAGTTAAAATGTAGTCTCCAAAAGCCTGTGTACCTGAAATATCCCCAGAACACCAGAAGATAAATGCAGGAACTATACAAGACCCGTGTCCTTCTGCAGCAGTTTGTGGAGGCCTGGCAGGATCTCCAGAGTCATCGTGAAGTTACGACACAAGACTTAGACATTGGCTGAGCCCTAGCATCTTCATTTGAGTGAATATCTAAGATCTTTTTAGTTAATAAGAGACCTACTCAGATCTGTTCAGCTGGAGTTCAGAGAGCAGGTCAGATGACAAAATGTAGGGATGCTTAGATGTATGAGCCCTATCCTTTCCAAACAAACATATTTTCCTTTGTTGATGCAGGGTAAGAATTGCAAAACTAGACTACATCCCCAAGTTTGCACATGCTGCTAATGTGACGTACTCACTGAGATTTTCACACCGCTTTAATAAATACTTACAACCATCCCAACTAGATACTTGACTTGCTTTCTTCAGTATATTACACATGGATTAAATTTAAATACTTGTGAAAGTATGCAATTTGTTGGGCTTAAATTCAGTTGTAGACATCTCTGTGGCATTATTAGTTCAGTTATATTACTGCACAGTTCGCTTTATACCATTTGTTCATTCATAATACGCAGAACACGCACTCATCAGGAATTTTCAGTGATCTCCCGAGTCATGGTATTTTGCCTAGTTCGTGTTTGATATTGCTGCAAATAAAATGTTTTTGTTTCTTCTATGTGTCTTGCTTGTTTATTTCACTGTATTTTTCCATTTTAAACAAATTCTTAACCTGTTCTCATCATCTAACCATCTGAATCACAGAGAAGCCCTTCGAATCAACAATGTAGCCTTTAAACATCTTCATGAAGGAAGCTGCAACCATCAACTTTTGACTCTAGCTGCTGGGAAGTTTTATCCACCTGGTCACTCTTTGGCCAGTAATATGTCACTGCTGTGCTGCTTGCCCTTACTGATTACCTTTGCTTCCACAAAGGAAATATAGGTGAAAGTGTTCACATCTAGCTGAGCCTCCTGTCAGAGATAACAGGGCTCCACAGAGAGGACGATGACAGACAAAAAGCACAAGATCATCAGTTAGAAGGAGAACTACTGTTCCCTTAACACCCACGGCATCTCCTCCAAGGTGCAATATCTGACACCTCCATCTGTCTGCATCTTCTTCTTACAAAAGCAGATTCTTTTTAGCAGGGGATGCCTTAAATCAGCCAAGAACAAGTCGTGAAGTATAAAATTTTGTTACAGAACTGGGTGCATTCCTCTGTACTTGTGATGCAGATGCTTGTGATGATTACGCTCACTTCTACAACAAGGAGCAACTCCCCGCCACCTGGAATCAGCTAAACAATTATTTTAAAAATCTTTGAATATTTGACATTTTGTACAAAGTCTGGCAGAGAAATATACATATTACAGTCACACATATATCAATTACTGCTTTCTCTCTCTTTTGTTAGAAACCCTTGTTTGTAAATATTTTCACTTTTCTTTCTCAGTTTTTCAGAACTATAACACCTCTGTATTGGAAGACTCTCTCCCTAGAATTCCAAATTTAAATACAATGAAGAAAATATCACCCTTTGTGTTTTTCTCCATCCCACACAAATTCTCAAGCCTAATGTTTAAAGAGCTGTTTCTTTTGGCAGCATCAAAGCTTAATGTTTGTTAGCCTTCTCAATCCAGGAATTTCAGAAAAGTGATTTCAGCAAATTAAATCCAATAAGCACGCATCAAAATATATTTAATTTGCCATCATGATAAAAGTTTTATTTGATGAATAGAACCCTCTGTTTAGTTCTTTCATCAATAATTTTAAGATTTTATTAAGATTTTATTAAGATTTAATTTTAAGATTTTAAGAAAATACTAGCAAATTGTTTCCTTAGTCATTTATTTGCCAATACATAGTTATACAAAAATAGGACCCTAAATATTCCTATTCTATTTCTCAGTGTAAAAAATAGTATATCTGATACATCTTGCTGTTCACTTGTTACCTAAATTCACTTGTCAGACGGGGTGGTATTACCTATCTGACACTCCAGTCTCACAATACAGATAGAAAAAGACAGAGGCAGGCAGACAGCTAAGCTCCACAAAGCAGTTTGTCCCATTCTGAAAAAGCAGAGATGAAGTGTATTCCAGGATTGCCTACCACTGTCTGCTAATAGGCTAATTTACCAGACTAAACTGGAGCATGTATAATGCTTAGCAGCTTTGTTCAGGTAAGAGGAATATAGTCCCAACAAAGCAATGTGATTCAATTAAAAGAAATTATTAAGAGAAAGACTACTGTTTTATAGTTCTTCCAAAACCTGGAAGATAGCAAAGAGCAAATCTAGCCAGATTTCAGTACCACTACCATTCCATAGCGCTTTCTAGTAAACTAACTTATTACTGGCTATGAGTTCAAACCTGCCTGAAGAAATTTAGCATAAGCAAGTTAAGCAAAATCAAGCTTTTGAGAATGAATGTAAATTACTGGCATGCTCCGTCTGTGGATGATTAAAGGGAGAGATCAAGGTACTTATCCAAGGACCAAATTTAGACTCTGAGTTGGCTGTGTATTACATCTGATTATCTGGACACAAGTCCCAAGCCTTCCTTGCTGTATACACTGCTATATATCTGCCTGTTCACAAGCCTTAAGAAGTGTTTCAGCTAGATCAGATATTTAAATTTTAAATGTAATGTTCAAAGGAATTTGAAATGTGCCAAGAAAACCTGGGGTTCATAAACCATTTACAACAATGCAGGAAGGCATTCTGCCATTTCTGACTGATCTTTCCCTCAGATCAACAAAAATCCTTTCAGAATCTTGACATAAGCTAAAATATATGCCTTTGTAAAATAAGTCTCTTTAAAGATCCAGAAGAGCTGGCTCTGCTCTTTGAAAAAGCTTATGGTGGTACATAAATACTTCTTAGGAAGGATCATTTCAAAAAGGAAGGATCATTTCAAAAAGAGTATCTACCAACCATAAAGGCTAGACAGAAGAGGTTATTTTTATAGACAATAAGAATACTGCTGCCTGACTCAAAAACCAGTCGTTATTGTCATTGCTGTTTATACACAAAATTACCCCATTCTTTTGTGGGAAAGGAAAAAATGGGACCAACAGATCTTTTTGTTTATGAAGAAGAGGTACATGGGGAACTATCACTTCCTTTGGTCATTATTGTTCAAAGCAATTTAGTGAGAAACATGTCACTTGTAAAGCGATCTAAAAATGCAAGAGTAACTTGACCTCAACAGCTATGTTCACTAAGCATAAAGACATCAGTGATAAATAAACAGAAAACAGTGTGTGAGTTTTCATCTTTTAGCAAGTTCCCACACTTCGCTAGGAGATTTCATCAATGTTTCTTGAAACAGAAGCAACTTCAGTTGTAGGTGAAAATGCCTGGTTTTAGGCTCTGAAAGAATAGCTCTGTTCTAACCTCCCTTCTCAGGATGCTTTCTTCAACCCTTGCCTCCTACCACAAAGGCGCAAAGTTACATTTTCAGGACTAGTCACTGCTGTTGGGATACAAGTCATTTATTTTTGTCTTGCTTGTTTGTCAATATATTTGCAGGTCCCTCATGGCTCTGACATCTTTGTTGACCATCTTGAGCAGAATTTCAACACGGAGGACTTAATTTACCTACCAAAGATTTGCATTCACAGGTATACCACACTCAACACTTGAGTTAGCTCACTTAAATCCTAGTCTAGGCAAATTTGCACTGAACTTCTGCAGGCTTTATAGACACAGCCGTAACGGTTTCATTCCAGCTCTCTGTGGCAAGGAGAGCACTGAAAATCAGCTTTACTGAATCCTTAAACATGAGGCTGAATTTTTGAAATAAAGGAATTAAGCGTTTCCAGGAACTGTGGGTGGATAAAGAGCCAAATAGTCCAGACTTGGTGAAGCAACCACCAGAGAAAGGTAGATACTTTTTCTGAAACCACGTAACCAATAGCTCGAATTTCCTAATAGCTATCTGAAGGCAAGATACATGTGCTATCTTTTACAAATGCCATTCTTATGTGCTTAAATCTCACCAAATGGATGAGTTTTGGCAGAGGCCGAACTGTTAATGCCATCAGACAGATGAATGTCTGAAAGAGCGGGACTTTCAGTGATGAACACTGTGACACCTACATCTGCCCCACGGAAGTGATCCATCTGTATTCTAAGCCAAAGTCAATTTGTAAAGGGACATTGCCTTCTGTCTTGATTTCACACCACCCTTTGCCAGAGGATTAGTCTAAATTTCCTACCTTGCTCTGTTATATAAGCTCCTTCTTCCTTAAAGCTTACTTTAGCTTCTTAGATAAAGGTACATCTTTTTGTAATTGATATCCAGCAATTAGTTTTACATTTCAGTCTCATTTAGTCATTTCTGTAAAAGTATTTGAAGGCGTTAGTAAGATTAAAATATTTAAAATAAAATAGGAAACATTAATGATCTCCCTTACTTTATGCTAGAAATTATGCATATAATTACAATGGAAAATTATCTAACGGTGTATCGGACTCATTCTCCACAATGTTATCAAAATGAGTAACAGCCTTACTAAGTGTCCAGAGAATAAGAATTGTTAATTTTTGGCTCTGACTGGTCTGGTAGTACTTTACAAAAATAAAAAGCTATTGTATGTAGCCTATTTAACATAATTGGGCTGCATGAACAGAAGTTTAGAAAAACTCTTATGCAGAGTTTGCTATTTAAAGAATCTTTCTGGCTAATTCAACAAAGAATAATCTTTTAAAAATGTGTTTGATTTTTTTTCAAGCTTTTCTGATTGATTTGGCATGCAAGAGAGTAATCTAATTGTAACCACTGTGATGAAGCTGTTTTGAGCAGAAACCAACAATCTTGACAAATCCTCTTGCTTTTTTTGTTATTTTTTCCTTAATTTCCAACAGATTTGAACATAAATATGTAATTCACTGCAGAAGGATTGAAAGTCCTTAGACCTTTTTATGAGACTATTCTGGAATTGATGGGCTAATGGGACTCTATGATTTATTTTTCCTTAAACAAAAGAAAAAATCATATCTTATTCATTATCTGTCATTCAAGCCAGAATTTTCTTTGCCTGTTCTCAACCAAAGCAGATAGAATCCCTAATCTGAATGTTTTTCCTTTTTATAGTAGCCAACCTACTGCATACACAACATTTTTCATACGAGAGAAGAAATGAGGAAAATTTTAATTGCAATATGTTATGTCTTTGCATACCAGCAACAAGCACGACAGCCTCCTCTAGAGACACTCAAAAACTTCTTGATAAGAAGTATGACAATTACTAAATAAATGCAGCAGCTGTTTCTGAAACCGAGGGGAAGGGTCTCACAGTCTATCTATCCAAAGTCCTCTGAATCTGGGTTAGGGAGCAAGGAGGTAAAGCAGGCTATAAATACAGGAGGTAATGAGGAGCTAGGTCTAAATATCTATACCATACCTATACATTCCTGTTTCCTGGCAACTGATGGAATCTTGCTAGCAGTGAAGACTACAATTCAACTGTTATACGAAAACATGTGGTAGCAAGAAAGAAAGAGGCTCTGTTTTTTGTCTTAATGGTCTTGATAGTATTTCAAATGCTTTTGACAATATTTCATCCTATTCCCTGAGCAATATTTTGGTTTTAAGAAATCCTATGGTTCTCTCTCTTTGGATGTTGGCTGAGAACTACTAAAGGGTTCTTATCAAATTTTTTACAACATGCCCTACAAGTTTAGCGAAAGTCCTGAAGGAAACTTTGGCAGTACTCAAGCTAAGTAGCAAGGAAAACACATAACAGCTATGTGTTAGAGCCTCTGTGCTCATCTGCACTTTCTCCAGACTCTGAAAGTGTAAGGAAAGCCAAGAGCAATGGGGTTACCATAACATCTAATGCCATTGATTTTGGTAGCTAGAACCACGAGAAAAGATCTCCCACACCTCTATAGAGAAGCCCACTTTACTTTCTCAATCTTAATACACTGTGCTTAAAAAGAACAAATAGATTTATCTTCTATCCTGTTCCACAACCAATATGACCAGCTAATGCTTTCTTTCAGCTGTATTATTATTGCCTTGTTAATCACCTTTTATTCCTTACCTATGTAGGAAATAGCTTGGATGCTTTCAGGAGTTCAAGATGTGGGAGAGATGTGCACGAATGTCACACAGAGTTAGAGCTGTAGAGTCACTTGTGCAACCCTCCTTTGTATTTCCCAGGACATTCACTGACTGGGACCACAGTGCTGCTTCCAGCCTGCCCTGTGCGTCACCATTTAAGCTAAAAAACAAAGTACAGAGAAGACAGACTGCCATTTCCTTTCCCTCTCAGGGCATGGGAATCACCATCATTTCGGTCCTGTCCTCCTCTGAGCTTCCAGGCTGTCACTGCTGAACAACCCTGTTGGCACAGTACAAGGGCCAGCCCTGAACTCGAGGAATAAGCCAAGCTGGGGCCAGGCTGACTTTGTTCAAAGACATTTTTGTACCTTTGTGCTGCATCTCCCAGAATAACTGGCTTTGAATAGGTGTTTGAATTACGTGGAGACAGACAGCATCTAGCTACACCTCACAGCTCAGCCTCTGCTCCAAGTGAAAGCATCTGCTCTCCTCCAGATGAGCTGTGCCTCCAGGCAGAACAGCTGGACTCCTGTGACAGATATCTCAGCTGAAGTGTTTGCACAGATATACAGCAAGTCAATCTGCTGACAAATACCAGAGTCAACTGTAATGCATCACACCACTCCAACTCCCTATTGTCATGTGTTTCTGACGTATATGTTCTTTTTTTAAAAAAATGGCCTCAGGCTACCTGGTGGGAGTCAGGGATTTCAGGTTGTATCGAGACTCACACATATACAGACAGTAGACTCTCATGACCTCTCTCGGAAATGAGTATGTCACACAGTACTATTTCCTCCCACTGATCCAAGAAGAGCCTCCCAGTCAAAATGAGGGAACCCACAAACTGACATGAAATACTATTTCAGGCTTCAGAACGCCTTCACTCAAAAGTGGGCAGGAGGCATCAGCTTCCTTCTCACTGCTTCTCTGAGACATCACTCTGCGCTCCTGATAAATGTATGGTAGTCCAACAGCATGGACAGAGAGCTGCATTTAGAGATAAGAGGAAGACACTACATTGCACAGTCAAAATACATCAACAGATACTTTGATGCTTTTTGTATTTGAAAGTATTTAAGGAATGGAATTAAACTTTGAAACTTTAGATTTACTCTCTGTTGCTCTTCAAAACCCCTGAAGTCAAAACAACCAGCACTGAATAAATAAGTACCAACTTTAAAGCAACAAAGCTCTCTAACTGTTGAATAATAATCACTGTTCCAGTGAAGCAACTTATGTGCATATTTTCATGTGTGTACATTTTGCAGAATCCAAATTTACCGAGGGAGACATCACAGTGAATAAGCATCTCCTGTTGGAATCCTTGTTAAACAGCTGTGAGAATGGTGTTCACATGATTATAGGACAATTTCTCCATGACTTATCTTCAGTGTTGTGGAAAATAGAAATGATATTACAAGAAGATAAGAAAAGTCTTATAAAAATGAGTCATTAGACCCAGAGCTGCAGGTGATATTCGCTAAGAAACATTTTAATTTCTTTCTAAGGGGTGCATCATCATTACTCCTGCCTGCCCCGGGGGAAAAGGTGAGTGTTGCGCAATAATTACAACTACAAAAATCTTAAAGTTACTAGTTCTAAAATTACCATGATTGTCCCACACAAGTTTTGAAAATACCCAGTATTCTACTCAGTTACATAAAATTTCATTTTAGATGGCAATACTTAAGAGATTTCAAGGGAAGAAGGAACTTGTGATGTCTACCTACAGACATGAAAAACGTTTTGCTTCATAGCCCTCCCTTAGCCCTGATGCTTAATTTCAGGGCCCAGTGCTGCTATTATCAACTAAACTGCATATTGTATCTACTTCAATAAAAACAAATAAACCTTCCAGAGTAGAGGTATTCAAGCACCTCAGAATTATCTAGAGTCTTTGCTCTCATTATACCAACATGGTTAAATTAGGTCTCCAAATAGTGAGAAGAAATAAAGCCTAATGTCTCATATTCCTGTGAATTGCTCCTGTGTGCACAGCATCTGAATCTCTACCTATCTCACTGTAAATCTGAGGGAACTGCACTGAGACCAGTAGGGCTAGAATAAGACTTTCCATATTTGCGAGGTTAATTACGAATTTACCTTCTGGGGGAAAAAAAAGTATTTTGCCTTTGCCTTTGTCATATTACCTAATACAATTTATGCAAATACATTTTTTGAACTCTAGATGAATAAATGCTGCTATTGATGAGCTGCTGTCACCTTAAAATCTCCTAAATTCCCAAACAAAAAGTGTCAAGAGGCATCCAGTGCACAGCAGTTTCTCTGTACTGCGGCTGATAGAAAGTGAACTATCTTCAGTTCTTCTACCACCAAAATGATTCAGTTATATTCATTGATGTACCTAAGAATCTTTGATAATCATCACAAATCCTTGAAATCCTCAAGGCTTCTCCATTTTTAATTTTCATATGTGGCAATGTTGATGATATCTGCAAATACAGAAATCATCAAGTAGAACCCAGAATAAAGCTGTTTTGCAAACAGCTTGAAGAATGAGCTCACTTTTAACAGTCTCCCAAGGAGCCTTCAAAGAAATTTAATGAGCAGAATACTTCTAGACACTGCAACTGGTGATAAATGCCACTTTAAATTGAGAGATCACTCATTCCTACTGCAGATCCTTGCCAGGAATAAAACTATTGGTTCCATGACCAGACTGGAATTTGGAGATCAGAACTTTCCTGACACTTGTCAAGTTTACAGATTTTCGCTAAAATAGCACAGAATCAGGTAAAATTCTCTCAAATTGCACAATCTTTACACTGACATCAACAATATTTCTAAATGTATTTTGAATAACAGTATTGGAAATTGTATCAAATATAAATAAGGATTGTAAATTATTTTAGCTCAGAAGGATCACTGTGTGGCAGAAGTAAACCCCATCTGCAATGCACATCTACAGCACTATGCTTGAGGCTCAGTAACCAGCTTCCTCTGGAAGACAGTCAGATTTCTCTCTTTAAATTTTCTGTACTTTTCAAAGACAGAATTATTTTACCCAGAAAAACTAATTGGTACAGATGTGAAGAACAGAGGCAGAAACAGCTTTAAATACATCAACGTGGGGGAAAGAAAACATTATTTTTACTATTGCTAATTAAATGTCAGCAATCATAGACACATTATGTATTGCTAACAGGTCATTACACATTATCTGTCATCTTGTTTAATAGAATTTTTTTAATGTAAAGGAACTAAAAAGGAATGATAATCTAGCATTGTTTCATTCTGGCTGAGTAAGGGATGGTCATTCCTCATTAAGCGCTGAGGCTCTTAATCACTGTTGCTTCTGATATTTATTGTCTTCTGATAGGCTTCTATTTACTAACATAATTTAAATATACTTAAATCCAGGCAAGCTAAAGAATTAAAATACATCAGATTGTAACGAAATAATCCCTTCTCCAAAGATTCTTCACTGTTCTACTGGAAATTCTGATGATCAAAAAAGTCCTGAAAATACCCTTTTCCATTACAAAACTACTTTCATGCTCCATATTATATTGGGTTGACTAACAAAAAAGGAAGCTGCTTTATATATTCAAGATTCTGTATATCTTCTAATTATTGAACATACTTTTTCATTAGAAGACATGCTGACAGGAAGAGTCCCATTTCTCCTTTTAGTTTAGATGATGCAAGTGGAGGAGAAAATCTTGGGCTTCCAAATGCTACTGCCAGCGAATTGTTTTCTATTCTGAGCTCATTCTGTCAAATCCTGTCCACTGCAGATTTTTGGGGTGTCATAGATGCCCAAGAAAAACCTTACTTTTAACATTTAATTTTCAGTAATTGAAGGATGAGATCCTGACTGCATTGGAGTAAACGGTAAAGCTCTTTTGACTTTAAAGGAGACTGACTTTAGCCCAATATACAGGACGTGGGAAGTAAAATCAAAGTAATTCCTCTCCAATATAATTTTACAGCTTAGAGAACAGTTACACTCAAAATCAGTTTGGCCTTGGACTCATATGCTTTTATATATGAATTTATAATTTAAAATAAAGATCATAAATAATAAGTTATGAACATCCAGTACTTTTTTTTGTCGTTCTGCAGAAGCATGTAAGAAGTGAGAGAGAAAGAGATGCTCCAAATTAATGTAGGTATAACGCCCAAAAAGGAAGGGAATGTATATCACATTTACATACCTTAGATTGCATTCAAGATGAAGAGGAAATTATGCCCAATTGTGCCTATTTAACATCATGAAAATAGTCTAAAGGGTGATAAAAAACACAGGGGGACTCACTTTTGGCATTTAAATTACAAAATATGTTCAGCCTGTAAGAACTACAACAGAGGGAGAAATAATGAAGTTATGTGTCAAAAGGAAAGAGCTGCAAAACTGGAGAGAGAAAGGGAGAGGTTTAGCTAATATCCTTTCAACATCAGAACATCATGGACGTCTTGTTACAGTATCACAAGTCCTGGGCTTCTGTTCAAGAGGGAGAGCTGATGATAGCTGTGCTAGCCAAGAGACTGTACCAGCAACCTAGGATTAGACTGTTTCACACAGAGCACAGTCTGTAACACAATTTGTCACATGATTTCCTCTTCTCAACTTAAAAGCATACCAATAAAAAAGAGAAAAGCTCAATTTCAAAACAAAATCCATTGCAAGTCACCTCTAAGTCCATCATCAACTCTTGTTGGAGTTTTATGCAAGTTGATCTTCTTCTATCAGCTCTCATTAAATAGGTTCTCTGCATTCTGGAAGAACAAGGATAATAGATGCTTATATATTCAGTGATTATTTGTCCATAAGCTTTATTATGGGAAGACTTTGAATTTGATATTTTTTAATTTGACTTGGAGAGTAACGGGTGTAAGACTCCTTACGTCTTCTAAAAATCTCCTGGATTTGCAGCTCTTCTGTAAGTGTTCACACAAAATATACATTTGACTAAAACAGCATCTGAGCAATGCTTGTGGGTATGCCCTGGGACTAATATAGTAACACTCTGGTTGGATGGTTGAGGTAAAATAACACGTCTGTCTAGGTTCAGTACTGGTAAGGGTCTCAGATTCTTCAGACCATAAAGGAATGTTGGATAGTAATCTCATAATACTTGTGGGCTCCAGTCCATCTTCATAACTGGATTTTTTCCACCCTTCAGAATATGGAAATATCATGTATACAAACTGGAGATAATTCAGTCCTAAGTCTGTTTTATCCAGTTGACCAAATTACATCATTATAATACTTTCATTGCATTTCTAATTTATCCAAACCGTATCTATTTTTCCGAAGCTCTCAATTTAGCTGCTGTAACAAGGTTTGTCTTGAATGGCAAATTTCTAGGCTAAAAACCTTGGCTAAAAGAATTCATTTTAATAAAAAGAATCACAAACTTTTTTTTTTCATTTAGGCATAACCACCATGGTTAAATTGGTTTAAAAATTACAAGCAGAAAAATCATGAGTCTATGAAAAATATAAATTTAATATTTTCTTATTTAATCTTCTTGAAACTATAGATCCACCTTGTTTGAATAACTGCGCAGGACTTAATGCCTAAAGTTGACACATGGCATAGCCTGCCAAGATGTGTCAATTTTTATGAAAATTTTTATCAATTTTTAGGTGGGAAAATTTAGTTACTAAATTCAGACTTTGAGATTTTGAAACTAAAACTGATATTTTACACTATACATCAAAATGATGATAAATAGACACAACCGTACTTTCCCATTCTTAATAAAAGGTATTACCTCACTATGAACTTGCCTCTCTTTGACATCCTCTCAGATAGTTTCACCCTTCCTGGATACATGGACCCTTACAGTTTTCCAACTGAAGCACAAACACTTTCAGAAGTCTGTGACATAGTGGTCAGACATCACTAGAAGTAATCTGATCTCACCCTTGTGCACATCACAGGTACAATTCTGACTCCCTACTTCTCTAAGTAGCCCATTTTCTCATGTTTCACAAATCCCTTACTTCATAAAGCATCCAGTTTGTTCCAGCAGTTTATCATCCACACTGTAAAAAGCAAAAATATGATTCTATATGTGATTACAGTTTTGTTTAGTTTTCATTCCCACATGTTTTTTGTGATGCTATTTTCTTAGACTGAAAGAGCATACTAACACCCGATGATATTTTCCTGGCAGTTACATGCCATAATAGGTCACTTTTCAGTTATCTTAAGTTCTTTAATTTCTCCATTATAAGACATATTCTCTAATTTTCAAATCATTTTTGCTATTCTTCGCTGGGGCCTCACTATGTTTTTTCCATGGAAACATCATAATTCCATTGCCAGTTCACAATTGTTTGACACATCAGGCAGATTTATTGACTTTTCTACTTGAATTTTCTCAGCTACTGCATGAGTCCCTGACTGTGCAACTGTTACGAACTATTCCGAAATAACAAAAATTTGTGGCAAAGAAACAAAATAACGTACGTGCAACTGATCAAATGCAAAGGAATATTAAGATAACAACTCAGCAACAGTAAGTAGGTGGAAGATGGGCTGAATACAAGTGCTTCACTATGAATACGCTTCAGAAAGAAGCATTCATGACTAAGACTCTTCACACAGAACTCAAATCCCTCTTTCCTTTGTGGGAAGCAACGAATGTCACATACAGAAGTCACATCATCCCCCTACTCCTACTCACTACCTTACTACTCCAAAACTACTAGTAGTCCTTTTCTATAGTATCAGCATTGAGGCATTCATTGTACTGCTTTTCTACTACATCTTTTTAAGAGTTACTATTTTTTTCACTGCCACGGTCTAAAAAAGGCCTGTACTGCCTGTATATTTGTACCTATACATATGATCTTGCATTTTGCTGTTTTAAACATTTATCTTTCTTGAATAGCCCTCTAGAGAAAATAATTCAGACTGGTTTATACCAATTATTGTGACATCCACTAGTTTCATCAGTATTAATTTGCAGATCATTGACATTAGTGTTGAGTAGTCATAAAAATAACGAAAGCAGTAATGATTGCTGCTAGAAACAGCTGAATCCAGTGAGCTTCACTATCCAGGGGATTTCTCCCAGGCCAGCCCAGCCGATGAGAGGTTGCTGCTGGAGATCCTCTAAGGCTTGCTGCCATGTCCCTAAGTCCAGCTGCTGGCCAGGCTGAGCACATACGCACATACACACACGCAGAGAAACATGCTACAAATGGTATGCACACAACCAGCCCCAGGGACCCGAGAGCAGCACCTGTGCCAGCACCCAGGTAAACACAGACATGAATAGCACAGGCAGCCTCATCCTGCTCCTCCCCTCTGGCCGATTGGGACTGAAGCTCACTGGCACGCACAGACCATGCAGCCTGCTCCAGATGCCAGCTTTAGGCGCTCAGGCTGTGCACCTCCTGACCCCAGGTCCCACTCTCCTTATTGCTGGCATCTGGACACTGCAGGATCGCAGTTCCAGCCCAGCAGCTGGCAGCCAGCTGCTCCAGCCTGAAGCCCAGGCTCAGAACAGACAGCGCACACAGACAGGACACAGAAATAAGATATGAGAAGTTAAGATGGACTGAGGTGACCAAGTCCAGGGCTCAGTCAGACATGCTTGCCGAGCAGCTGCTCACTTGAGTGTCCCCTTTTATCTCATTTTCCCTCTATCTTCCTACATTTGTTCCTCTCCAGCCCCACTTGATCACTGTTCCCATACATTCGATCTTTGCCCTAAACAATCCCTAGGAAGTTTCACACATTCCTACAATCATCTTAAAACACATTTTACACAGCCCATAAATTCTCTCCCCTGCTTCCCACAGCCAGTTCTTTTTCAGCAATTGCTCTGTTCACTTTGCATGGCTTTTGAGGAAGAGAATTTCTTCCTAGAAAATCATCTCCTTCAATGCTCTTTAGGTAGCAGCAGATGCAGGTTGCTCTGCTGCCACTGTTCAGCACAGTAGAGAACCTACACCCACAATTGTTTCTCTCTTCCTTCTTGGGTTTTCCTGTCTAACTCTATTAGGCTTTAATCAGACAACCTGATGATCATTACCACAATTACTATTGCATTTTGAGCTATATGTCATGAAAACACTTTTCCAATTTACCCCAACTTAGTCCAGTGACCTTCCAGGTTACTGATTTTTTGTCAAACCAGTCCCACCAGAAGAACACAGCAACAGCTGGAATTTATATAAATAAATAAATACGTTTTTCAGTTCTATGGAATTTTATTTCAGTCTTTTCTACTGATTTTTGGAACTTGTCACAGCTGGTAACGTTTTGATTTACAAGTCACAATGGATCAATTTCTGTCTCATACATCATGCTGAAAAGACAGTGTGAAATTATATGTAATCATAGAATGCCAATGAAATCCAAAACCCTTTTATTCTGAGGTTTTCTTAGGGCTGGGGATATTTTTTACTTCAGAAATCCTTCTACATCTAGGACTTGACATATGTACCGGTATCTGAAGAAATTCAGTGGAAACATTGTCTTGATACTCCGGAAGGGGAGTTGTACTAGTAGGGTACTTGTGTGCTAGGTAACCTGTCAACTCGTGGTAACTGGTCTGTGCCTCAGTTTCCTCACCTGTAAAATCCGCATAAAAGTACTTCCTGAGCTTTCAGATGAAAAGCATTATATTTATAAAAAATCAGTGGCATATCTTCTGTAGATCTCCCTTCCTATACTACCATTTTGCATATCATTGTCCAGAGTGAAACAAGAAGTGCTTAAAAAAAGAAATACCTATACACACACAGGCAAATAATTTTCTTCCTTTTCAGGGCTAGCATAAAATACTGTTATTTTCTCAGTCATCCTTAAAATCATGTAAGAAGGTACAGAATTATTCTAGAGACAAATTAAGAAGTACATACATTCTGCAAGATATTTTCTATGCAATTTTTAAGTGTAATAACTCAAAAACATTCAACATCAGCACTGACCATGTGCTAACCATTGCAATCTCTGTGCCTGTTTATCCATTTCTCCAAATTCTTCAAGAAACGAGAGATTTTAAGTTTGTTTCCCATGATTGTGTATCATAAAAGCTCAAATGATTCAAATGATGAGCTTTTCCTGTCTCAGACACTTGTCTTCTTTGCATTCTCTCCAGAATTCTCTCCAGAATTCTGACAACTTTCAATTTTAATATGAGGATTCAGTTTTGCAATCTGAAATGTTTTCATCATTACACTAGTTGTGTCA
Source organism: Penelope pileata (assembly GCA_013396635.1). Taxonomy (NCBI): domain Eukaryota; kingdom Metazoa; phylum Chordata; class Aves; order Galliformes; family Cracidae; genus Penelope; species Penelope pileata. The sequence goes on along the minus strand of WBMW01002715.1, from coordinate 335,836 downwards.
GAGATACAGCCTCTTGTATTTTCTACTTTTACATTGCTCTGCTGCCATTAGCATTGATGTCTCAGTAGCTTTGTTCATAGATTTTAATAGCATCAGTAAATATTTAGTGTCCCAAAAACGTTTAGCTACCATGTCCCATATAGTGAAATAATGCTGCACAGTTGAAAATTTGCCTTGAATACGTCCTTGTGATATTTTGTTGTTACCACTCTTATTTTAAGGTCATGGGGAATTGTTTTGGCAATCTGCCTTTTGACTTATGTACCAGCACAGTTAGCAGATGGCCTAACCTGGACGAGCCTGCTGGAGCGTTATTTTTATGCTGAGTATTTAACAATGCTCTAAAATTTTACTGTTCAGGATTTTATTTTGCCAGCAATAGACGATTCAGCAGCATGCTCTGCTTATTCCCAGTAAGGCAGAGAGGCAAATCCTTTTAAAAGGCAAGCTTGTGGCTACCAAGCATTAGATTTTACACTGATCTAGAACGATGGCATTACTTGCTCAGAGGGCATTACCTTCCAAAATTAACTTATCGTCTCCTGGCAACCAAACTGCTCTCGCTAGAGTGCCAAAGAGCCTTCTGCAGTGACCTGACAGAGTAGGTGATGCTAATTCTCTTTATTTCCATCTTGAATTAAGGCCAGTGGAAATAAAGTAAGTACTTCCCAGTTTTTCTGCCTGCAAAAGAAGTTGTTAAAAGCATTACACAGATTCTACTGTACTGTAACGCAGAGGAAGATCTCTTCCTCGTGTTGCTCTGTATTTAAGATGTGATGTCATCTTTCTAACTGTATCTAGTCCTAACTGTATTAAGCTTGTCAGCACTTGCTATGACAGAGAATAAGGCTTACTGGTTTTGATCCCACCTGCCTTCAAACTGACATTCAGTATACGTCCAGGTTTTCTCTGTTCCATCCCCATAGATGCTGACATCACCCACCTAATCAAATCTCCCATCTACTGGTAAGAAAGCACATCTGATTGCTAACAGTCCACTGGAGGGCCAGATAAAAGTTGCTGAGTGGCAGGCAGATGATCCCTTGAGCAAAGGACAGCAGAAAGAGAGAAGCAGCTTCCCTGCTGATTATCTTGTGGGCCATTTTGAAACATTGCTGAATTCTTGGTTGGTCATTTTGGATAACCCTCCATGCTGTGTTCTCCTAACCACTAGCAGCTGCAGTATTAAATATACAAAGGATATTGAAGCCTTTCTGGTGCGGCAAAAGTCTTAGAGGAACAAATCAAACTGATGAATATGTCAGTAGTGTTTACTTACATAATTTCATTTCATTGCCAAGAATAAGACTTGAGCTTTTTAATAATATCAAAAGCCTGAATCTTTTCTTGTGTTGGTAAAAAGAGAGGAACTGCAAAAGTTTTCCTACAGCAAAAATTCGAAACACATACACACAAAGTACACAAAACGCTAACAAGATATATTAGCTAAGAAGCTAATATATCCTGGACAAAAGCCAGAATTACCGGAACTGAGCAAGTGGTTACATAATTTTCTGAGAACATGTCTGTAGAGTTCGTAACCTGAGGCCATGCCAGATATCACAGCAGCCAGAGATAAGGTGCTACAGAACAGAATAAAATTCTCAGTATCAATATTAAACTTTTTTCTGTTTATCTCTCATATATAAAAATAGCAGCAGCTTCCAGGGCTGTCTTAATAGCTCTGTCAAAGGACTGTTCTCACTTTCCAACAATGTTATTAATACATAAGACATTAAATTCTATTGCTAAGTAACTAGGTGTACATCTGCTGAAAATACAGCACCTCTATGCCACAGAAGATAAACATCAAAATATATATTATTGTGTTACAGAAATAAATATTTGATTTAACAGTTATTTTCCGTGAGGGAAAATGTACTAAATGGCCCAGAAGAATACTTGTATAACTTGTCTTCACAAGTTCATTATCAAAACTCAATCTATACTGATGAGGTTCCTTTGCTTTCACAGTAAACAAGTGAACTGACAAAACACATGAAAATCCTAAGGATCTCTGAGAGCCCAGTTCTTTCCAGGGGCCTATCTATGTAGGCTATAAACTTCAGCATACCTGAAAATGTTAGTTTGCAACGTCAGTAGGAAATTATAGCCTTGCTAATCTTCACAAATTCTGCAGGAATCCAATCTTGAGCACTGAGGATCACATCAAGGATGAGCTTCCACACAGAAGATCTGAAGCCTCACTGTTGTATTTACTTGAACACTGTCATCATTAAGCACAATCAAGAACATTTCTCAAACAGCTATTGTTACTCAATTATCCTGTCATACATGGATGGCCCAAATTACAATTTAGGGACTCCTTTCACAGTGCACAAAGACATTATCCAGGTCTGGGTTACACTGCATGTCTGCACAAGTAGTGTCAAAAATCTGCACAAGCTAAGCCATCGGCAGGAACAGGAGGAAGTGATCAGTTGTTAGGGTAGCATGAAATGCTAACGTGGTCATCCCCTGTCTCCTCTGAGGGAAAGGCAGCAGCTCACCAGCCAGACCATATTGACCTAGAATAGCCATTCAAAGGAATTCACTGAAATAGCCACTACTGAGTACAAGACAGAAGCAATTTAAAATAAGACATTAGTACTTTTTGGTGCATTGTTCTCATGACTATGCTGTTCTCAAGTTACCTCTTCTATTGCATTGCTACCTGAGGTTGCCTTCTTCCAGAGGATCCCCTGTCAGCATGGCCATGTCACATTACCACCATGCAGTGTGGGAGATACATCAAAACATATGACCAGGCAGACATGACCAGAACATGCCCACACCACAGAGAAGAACATGAGCCCACTTAGGCTGCGGAGAGCTCACAGAGAATCTATCTGGGTTCAGATATAATCATGGAGACATAGAATATCCTGAGCTGAAAGGGACCCACAAGGATTGAGTCCAAGCCCTGGCTCCACACAGGACCACCCAAAATTCAAACCTTATGTCTGAAAGCACTGTCCAAATGCCCCTTGAACTCCAGCAGCTTAGGGCTGTGACCACTGCCCTGGGAGCCTGTTCCAGTGCCCAACCATCCTCTGGTGAAGAACTTTCCTAATGCACAACCCGATCCTGATACAGCTCCATGCTGTTCCCTCAGGCCCTGTCACTGTCACCGGAGAGCAGAGCTTACCGTTGCCCCTCCACTCCCCTCGTGAGGAGGCTGTAGTCCACCATGAGGACTTCCCTCAGTCTCCCCTTCTCTGGGCTGAACAAACCAAGGGACCTCAGCAGTTCCTCATACGCCTTGCCCTCTAGCCCCTTTGCCATCTTCGTAGCCTTCCTTTGGATGCTCACTAATAGTTTTAAGTCCTTCTTATACTGTGGTGCCCAAAACCACACACAGTACTTGAGGTGAGGCCACACCAGTGCCGAGCAGAGCGGAACAATCCCTTCCCTTGCCTGGATAGCAGTGCTGGGTCTCATGCACCTCAGGGTACAGTTGGCCCTTTTGACTGCCAGAGCACACTTCTGACTCAGATTCAACTTGGCATCAACCAGAACCCCCAGATCCCTTTCCATGGGGCCATCCTCCAGCCTCTAATCCCCCATAATGTCCATATACTCAGGGTTGCCCCATCCCAGGTACAGAATCTGGCATTAAATCTTTATGCGATTACTGATTGCCCAGCCCTCCAGTTTCTCAAGATCTCTCTACAAGGCCTCTCTACCCTTGAGGAAGCCAATAGCCCTTCCCAATTCAGTGTCATAACCAAACTTACATGGGTCTCTCCAAAAGTAATGCTTCCCTATTTGTTTCCATGGTAATGACAACAGCTACAAAGAGCACAATAACACTAGATGATAGAGCAAATTCTCAGCTACAAAACACTATTCTTCAACAGAGTCACCACCATTACCTATACATTTTTGCCAGCGATGAACAAGAGCCTTCATGCCACGCTGATACAAATCTGCACCAGTGGAGGTGATCAAGTGTGTCACAGCTGCTATAATGGCACTGTTGCTATGAAAATGTTGCCCACAGAGTCCATCTTTCATTGGCCTGAACAGACAGGAATCAGAAGGAGCCAAATCCGGACTATACAGTGGATGTGGTAGGAGAGTCCAGCCAAGATTTCCAATATTCTCCATGGTCTTCAAACTGCTATGGGACCTGACGTTATCATGTTGCAAGACAAAAGTTATCTTCTTCTCTGGTGTGACAATGGAAGTTCAAGCCTTCCACTTAGTCAGCATTGCAATGCAGTGGTCAGAGTTGACCCAGTGGAGGGGGTCCAGAGGAGGGCCACGATGATTAGAGGGCTGGAGCACCTCCCCTACAGGCTAACGGAACTGGGCTTCTTCAGCCTGGAGAAGAGAAGGCTGAAGGGAGACCTCACCGCAGCCTTCCAGCATTTAAAGGGAGATTATAAACAGGAGGTAAATCAACATTTTACAAGAGTAGATAGTAATAGGACAAGGGGGAATGGTTTTAAGCTGAAGGAGTGAAGGTTTAGATTGGACATCAGGGCGAAGTTCTTTACTGAGAGAGTGGCGAGGTGCTGGCACAGGCTGCCCAGAGAGGTTGTGGATGCCCCATCCCTGGAGGTGTTCAAGGCCAGGCTGGATGGGGCCCTGGGCAACCTGATCTAGTATCAGATCTGGAGGTCAGCAGCCCTGCTAGCAGCAGGAGGGTTGTAACTTGATGATCCTTGGAGTCCCTTTCAACCCAAGCCATTCTATGATATGATTTCACAATTCTATGTGCACTTCCATGTCAGATGTCATTTTATTAGACTGCCCCTCTTGCTGCCACCTCTTTCATAGCAACAAAATTTAACAGAATATTGGTAGAAAGGTTCAGCCTCTGTGGCCATAACGCCAACATCTGCCTCTGATGTTATGGGCCAATGTAATAAAATTGGAGATATTACTTTCGGAGCAGCCATCGTAGTATAACTTCAAGTCCTGCATCCAAGCCATTAATGTAAACATTGAAGAGAATTGGTCCTAAAACGGAGCACTGTGGAATCCCACTACTGACTCGCTGACAGTCTGATTTTAACCCCATTTACTACAACTCTTCGAGTTCAAATTGTTGGCCAATTGTTCACCCATCGCATTATGCTTTTGTCTAGCTGCATGCTGGACATCTTGTCCAGAAGGATACTTTTGAGAAATGGTATTGAAACCTTTGCTGAAATCCAAAAAGATTACATCAACCAGCTTCTCTTGGTCAGCTAGGTGGGTAATCCTGTCATAAAAAGCAATTAAGTAAAATTGCATTTAAGTAAATTAAGCATTTAAGTAAATTAAACAAGACTTTCCTCTCATGAACCAGTGTCAGCTGTGACCAACGACCGCATTGTGTTTCAGGTGTTTTTCAATATCTACCAAAATAATATTCTCCATAATTTTTCCAGGCACTGAAGTGAGACTGGTAGGCCTGTAAGGGGACTCTGGGCTCAGACATAAGCTGAGCACCTGCATTTAAAATACGGTATAGAAATAGAATGTGCTTAATTTCTCGAATATAAACATTTTACCACTAAGATAGCCACAAAGTTAGATGACACCATACATTGCTACTTACTTTTCCTTTATGTCAGGTTCCTCAAATTCATGCTTATTTGCAAAATTGTCACTCACAAAAACAGATTAATCACTTGAAGAGCAAATCATTGTTAAGCCACACTAAGACATTTAAAAGACAAGATGTTCTAATTTTTTATTAGTAGTTAAAAATTAATCTGAAAAGATGAACACTACAACCATCCATTACCTGCTGTTGTCAAGGTAACAGCTGCTTTAGGATTAATGCCCACAAGATAGTTTTAGTCTTTCATCACAAACACTACAAATGTTACATGTGTTAGCTGGCTATTTGCCAGTTCTTTCTTTCTTGATGCTCTTCCTACAATGGTAATTCTATTAGCTTTTCAAGAGCAGTATAGTACTGGCCCGAGATCAGGAGGGAGTTTTTTAATTGCATGTTTATACATTATTGATTTATTCATTCTTCAGCAGACATAGAATAATTGTCAATTCACCTCTCAATTTCTTCATCCAGAATGGGTCATTTCAGAGAACAAATCAGAGAATTGTAGGGGCTAGAAGGGACCTCTGGAGATGACCTAGTCCAACTGCCCTGCTAAAGCAGGTTCCCTACAGTAGGTAGCACAGGAAAGCATCCAGGCAGGTTTTGAATATCTCCACAACCTCTCTAGGCAGCTCATTCCAGTGCTCTGTCGCCCTCAAAATAAAGAAAAAGTAAAGTTTTTCCTCATGTTCAGATGGAACTTCCTGTGTTCCAGTTTGTGCCCATTGCCCCTTGTCCTGTGACTGGGCACTACTGAAAAGAGCCTGGCCCCATCCACTTGACACCTGCCCTTTAGATATTTAGAAGCAGTGATAAGATCTCCTCTCAGTTCTCTCTTCTCCAGGCTGAACAGCTGTAGGTCTCTCAGCCTTTCCTCATAAGGGGGATGATCCAGGCCCCTCATAATCTCAGTGACCGTTTGCTGGGCTCTCTCCAGTAGTTCACTGTCTTTCTTGAACTCAGGGGCCCAGAACTGGACACAGTACTCCAGATGTGGCCTCACCAGGTCAGAGTAGAGAGAGAGGAGAACCTCCCTGGACCTGCTGGCCACGTTCATCTTAATGCACTCCAGGAGACCATTGGCCTTCTTGGCCACCAGGGCACACTGCTTGCTCATGGTCAACCTGTTGTTCACCAGGACACCCAGGTCCTTCTCCATAGAGCTCCTCTCCAGCTGTTCAGCCTCTAACCTGTACTGATGTGTGCAGTTACTTCTCCCCAGTTGTAGGACTCTACACTTGCCCTTGTTGAACCTCTTTAGGTCCCTCTCTGTCCAGCTCTCCAGCCTGTCCAGGTCTCACTGAATGGCAGCACAACCTTCTGGTGTGTCAGCCACTCCTCCCAACTTTGTATCATCAGCAAACTTGCTGAGGGTGCACTCTGTCTCTCCATCCAGGTCATTGATGGAGATGTTGAACGAGACCAGACCAGTTACCGACCTCTGGGCAACCCTGCTAGGCCTCCACCTAGACTCTGTGACACTGATCAGAACCCTCTGAACTCTGCCAGTCAGCCAGTTCTCAATCCACCTCGCTGTCCACTCATCTACCCTTCCTAAGCTTACCTATGAGGATGCTATGGGAGAGTGTCAAAAGCCTTGCTGAAGTCAAGGCAGACAACATCCCCTGCTCTCCCCTCATCTACTCAGCCAGTCATGACATTACAGAAGCTAGCAGATTGGTCAAGAATGATTTCCCCTTGGTGAACTAATGCTGACTACTCCTAATAACGTTTCTTCTCTTTCACTTGCTTGGAGATTATATATCCAGAATAAGTTTTCATCACCTTCTCAGGGATGGAGGTAAGGCTGACTAGCCTGTAGTTTCCTGAGCCCTCCCTGCCCTTTTTGAAGACTGGAGTACCACTGGCTTTCCTCCAGTCTTCAGGCACCTCTCCTATTCTTCATAACTCTCATAGATGATAGAGAGATAAACATGTAAATAAATAAATAAATAAATAGCCTCTCAAACTTAATTCTGTGAAAATACCTTGCTTCTATTTTGAGAAATTTTAATGAATTTTTTGTATATTCCTAAAACATGTTTTGTTTTGTTTTAAATACTGTTTTAATATCTTTTCTTAAAGCAGGACAGTTTTTCCTTAAGAATTTGTCGCACTCAGAAATTACACTTGCTGCTAGGATTTTCCAAGCATCCTAGAGGGCACGGCCCTGAAGACTGAACAGAGATTTAGAGGAAATTGCCTTGGAAACAATGAACTCATTTCTGCATAAATATTAAAAGTACACCTCTGGAGCACAGTCTTTGGTGTGCATAATAGAAAATCATTCATCAGACATATTGGCAGTTGGTGTGAACTTTGCTGACAAAAAAGGCAGTCTCTAGGGACTTTGGTGCATTTGTTACAGGCATCTGAAAACATATTATTTTTCTTCTCTTTATTCCTCTCCTGTAAGGGTGCTCTATTAGTCTCAAATAGCACTGTCATTTTGTGCCATAAAAATTGTCAGCACCAACCAGCGATGCAATCTAGCGTTCCTGTAACTTTGCTTCTAGTTACATAGCCTTAAAAATCTCCCTAGACTTGATTTATGTACCCTATCATCCAGTATCAGTCTTGAAGCAATGAAACACCATCATTTTTTTCCCTAAGTATACAGACAGGAGAAAGACATTAACCTCTGTAAACCAAAATAAGAGGTGCTAAAGGAATGTATTTAACAAGGACTTCTCAATTATAGGAACCATCAAACAGCACATAAGCATTTTTTCCTCTTTCAGGCAAGTATCATGCATTCATTGTTCCTTTCAATACCCACCTGAGAAAAGAATATGTTCAGGAGATTCTGGCATTTAGTCTCATCATTCCACCCTTGGACCATTCTGTCTAAGCTGAAATACTGCATTTACCTGGCAGCTATTGGCTGGCTCCCTGTTTCAAGTCAAAAAGTCTATGACTAATGACAGGTCTCCATTGAATGTTCGGAAATGCAATCTCATGTAATCCCTCTAAATGATCTTAGCAAAAACTGGTCTGTCATTGTTGTCTTTCAGATACAAAGAATTGCTCTGAAAGCTTCTTCTGTTTTCCTTCTCTTTATGAATGAAAATTGTACCTGCAAGAATATACTATTTTTAATCTAATTACTGAGATGAACTCTAATAGTTTAGACAAAGCTCATTTCTCTTTCCTGTTACAGAGGCTGTGCAACCATCATGTTGACATAAATTTATGTGAGAGATGGCAACAATTACAATGTTCCTAATATGCATTAGATTAATTAATCTCTTTTATCATTAATCATATTAATGTGATATCTCAAACAACTTGAAAGGATTATCTCTCAGGATACATTGTAAACAATGGTGTGTATATCTTGATGACAAGCTGACAACTTTCTGAAAATCATTCCAGATTATTATGAATTACTTTTGAGGATATGGCATCAATATTTTTAATGGTTAGAGCTACTTCTTGAAATAAGATAATTAATGACACCCTCTTTTACCTTTCTTTAAATCTGATGACAAAAACATGCCTTGGGGAAGCTGACTAGGTCAGAAAACTCACAGGATGAATTTCACAAGGCAGTAGAAAAGATGGGAAATGTTTTTTGTGTCCTACAGATGTCCTAAATGTCAATCTGCTTGGGAAGATAGCCTTCACAGCCTAGTTCACCAGTCTGTTGTAACTCTTCCATGTACCTTGTAGTGCACTAAATAAAATACCACATGCAATGGCACTTTAGTGATTTATTCTCAGAGTTAACACTTTCAGTTATTTACTCTCAGTTAATACTGTTCTAACAGGATCATACCCCATGTGAGTACTGCAACATGCAAGCTAGCCTGCTGTGCTGAGGTGTGTGCTAGGCTTATGCCGTTAGAGTCTGATTCTAGCAAGAAACAACTCATTTACGACTTTGCAAATCATTATAAGAGGATCTTTCATTTTCAAGACAGCCTTCGATGCTAAACACATATTCAAATACTGCAGTTACGAGCTCTGTCTAAACCTATAGTTACACAATTTTTCATTCCTTATATGTTAGTTTACCATGAAGATCAACATTCTTCATCTTTCCTACATCAGAAACAACTTCACTATGTTCATAGCTGCTTTGTCTAGAGCACTAAGGAGAAAAAATAATCCAATTCCTCATCATCAAATCTACATGACTTCTGAACACGCCTTTAGGTGATGCATTTAACAAAGCAAGGACAAGAAGTCCAGTATCACTCTTCACAGGGCATTCCTCATTAAGCTAGTTCAAATGAACCAAATACTGAGATGAGTTACATTGCACAAGCCAGTGCTGCTCTGAAACTAGGAAACAGACGCTTAGTCATAAATGTGAGTCTTTATTTCACTGGTTTGCAGTCACTAAAGAGGTCTAAGTCTGGACGTTTGTTCCCATTGAATAGGTACACTAATTCACAAGCTACAGCTATCACAGAATAGCATTTATGCTGGCATGGGACGCAGTCACATACTGTTAAAAATAAAGTGTGGGCCAGAGGGTAGGAAATGAGGGCTGCACAATGATGTGGTGCCACATCACCCACAAGTGCAGCCAAGTAGCTGATCTTTCTCATATATAGTACTGCACATTTACATTTACATCTTCCTCTCTAACTAATTAAGATACAATTTCTCCTTACAAAAGAGAATAGTCAAAGGCTTGGGGAATAAAAAAAAAAAAAAAAAAAAGGAATGTTTTCAAAATGGAACACAATATTAGCTACTGAAAAAGAGTACCCAACAAAAATTCTCCCAAGAAGAAATGAGACCTATAGAAGTGTGTTTCAAGGTGGATTTGAGGGAGAAGAGAGATGGGTAACTCTTGGAAAGGAAATTGGAAGAAAACTCTTCTAAGAAATAAAGACAGCACACTAGGAGATACAAAATCAAGATCGCTGAAAAAGCAGAGGGAAGAAGCTCCCAGCTATGAGGAAATTCACCCCAATGTGAATACCCAGTCCCAGGATATGCCTAGTCTGTCAACAGATTTCATGTTTTAAGGTCCTGCGCATATACTTGTACTCTCACTATTTCCTTCCTGTGGGAACATCCCATGGACTTTCACATTATTGTGCTCAAGTATCTTACCTGTTAAGTCGGTGAGATAAAAGCTTATTTACCCATCTGGAAAAAATGATGGGAAGGTTGTTGGAGAGTTTGCAGATTTTTAGGTAAGGTAAGCATCTTTTAGTCTGCATTGTATAGCCCCACTGGAATAACTTAAACAATACTGAGAGTGTTTATTGTAGACAAGACCTTAAAAAAGAGAGACAGACATAGAATCAATAAGGATGCAGAATGACATGCACATATTAAAAATTTGATTGACTGTTATTTAAAAAGTCTTTTTACCATTACTGCTAACTTATTACTATTAGCTTCCTTCCTTTTTCTGATCTTTATGAATGTTGTTCTGCCTGTCTCAAACTGAATTTTCTGCTACAGTGCCAATGACCTTAGAGATTTCCTGTAGCTAAAGAACCAGAAACAAAGCACACTGGATGAGATCCTAACAGCACTGCATTTGGCTGTTCACTTAATGGAAGGACAACATTTTGCTTTTGTCCCAATAAGAGTTTCTAAAATACTAGATATAATCTTAAAGAGGAGAGGGTAGATGACGACAATCCTGACAAACATCTTTGGGTCAGTTGACTCCATCCTTGGCCGTAAGCTGAATGCTGGACAATGCCTGTAGTAAGCTGAATGCTGGACAATGCCTGTAGTAAGCTAGCAGAATCTATGTAGGTCAGTTCTGATTAGCAATCTGATAGTTGTACAAATATTATATTACCTTTCACTTTACTCTGAACACAAAAAAAAGAAAGTATGTGATGCAGAAGGTACTATGAAGTCATAAGCAATATCGCTGTTCAGTTTCCTGCTACACGCATCACCCCTGCCATTCTGAGTTTAAGACTCTTCCTAGAAGAACTGTGATTACATACCTTTTCTTTATAGTGAAACTGATTTTTGTGAAGAGCCACAGTAAATCTCTAAACTGGAAAGGAGGTAGTAAAAAAAAAATATAATTGTTATCAAAGTTTGCTGACTTTCTGCTTTTCATAACAACAACCAGGCTAACTACTACCATTCTCAACCCCAGCAGAAAATTTACCACTATGACAGCAAATGAATGCTGAAAAATCTCAAGAAGCTCCACTGTGACACCACACATCACGAATTATTTCATTCTGAAATGTGAATCCCCCAAAGGATTATATGTTTAGAGTTTGCAGGTCACTGGTGATGAAAAGGATAAATAGAAGTGACATTAGACACACACACACTTCTACCAAGTTACTATCAAATATATTAGAAGGAGAATCCAGACTGTGTCTTGCTGTTATGAAAATTCTAGCCCACAAAAGCAAAGTGCATTTATAAGCTTAATAACATCTTGCTACTTTTGTTTTTGATTTCACAATAATAATAATAATAGGTAATATATGAACATTAACTGACATCAACAACATTTTTAGACATCCATGCTGATATTCCTAACAGTCATGTAAGGTTGTTGTTCCCTAATAGATCAGATTGTTATAGGAGCCAAAGGGCCCAATTAAGATTGACAGCCCTTTGGTGGTAGGCATGGAGCAAACACATCCTGTTCTGAAGAACATATAAGCTAAAACATGAGAGATGCCTGATGAGTGTTGATGACAGAAAGATATAACCTAACGCTTACAAATTATTACTGGAACATTAAACGATTGCAAAACATTAACATCTGCTCCTCTCGCTGCCACCATTCATTAACACAGAAGCATTTGAAATTTTTTTTCATCCTACATAGCATTGGTTCATTTGTTTTTCTTCAATGTGATCAAAAAAGATTAGTTGTTCAATCATAGTTTTGCTTTGACACAATATTATTCTGTCTAAAGCATGGTAGAAAAAAAAAAATCAGTTTATAAAAGACATTTTCATTAATACATAAAGAGCACGCTGTGAAGACATTTATATATACAAAAGTGAAATGAACCCTAAGTTAGTACTGTGTAGCATTAGTGAAACGTAAGACATTTAAGTGTTCAGCAGAATTAGAGCGTTAATATTGCACAATTATAAATCAACAAATTAAACCAGAAATGCCAGCTAGTTCCATATAGCCTTTTCTTTCTATCAGCACAAAGTTAAGGTGATCCCACTTTGCCCAAATCACTATACCAGAACAATTGTCTGTGGGCTGATGTGACAAATCAGATCAAAGAACTAACTCAGGTTTGAAGGTGGGTTTTTTTATTATTATTATTTATAGGATTACTTTCCACTCAGCTCACTTCTTGTATGTAAAAGAAATGTCAGGATCAATTATATTCCTCAACACATCCATGAATCTACAGCATAAACAACATACCAGATACGGTATATAAACATTTCCTTAGTAATCACTATCAGTTGCTGCAAAATTATGAATTCATTTCCAAAATAGATTTCCAGTTTCTATGTTATGGAAATATCACTTTCAATTTTTAGGCACTCAAAAGGCAAAATGCAGCTTTTATTAATGGTTGATAAATAAGCAAGTTCTAGTAGGAGTGTTATTTATAAATTATTTTTCAAGACAGCTCTCCTCACAGGAGCAAGACAGAATTGTGTGTTTATTCTTGATTAGTAGATCTCCAGTTATTTGACTTAAAAATAATAAGACTTTCAAGATTTTGTAATCTTAATTAACATGCTGTTTGTGATGGCTGTGATTATGTAATAATACTAATTGATGCAACAACAATATTCTATACTTCATAAGTTTACATTAATTAATAAGATTACATAATAAGATAAAAATATGTAGTAATCTCACGACATTATTAATTTTATGTGAAAGAACAAGGCTCCTTTATACGGGGTGGTGGTGCTCTGGTGGTGCTGAGCAGCTGCCTCTGCAGAGCTCTAGAGGATGCTCTCATGGTTGTACCGTCACACCTGTTTTGGCAAGTTCTAGGTCCAGCCTCATCCAGGCCACCCAGTCCCAAAGCCATTGCATAGTGGTTCTGATGCTGAATCATCAGCAGTCACTGGCGGGGCCACTATCAACCTCTACTGAGCCACATCTGTAGATGTGCTCCACCTGGGGATCCTGGTGAATAAGAAGCTGAACAGAAATGAGCAATGTACCCTTGCAGCAATAAATGCTAATAAAACAACTGTGTCTTAATAATGTGGCCAGCAAGTAAGGGAAGGAATTGTTCTCTGCTGTTTGTCACTTGTGAGATTGCACCTGAAGTAATGCACCCAAGTGGGGATTTCTGGTACAGCAAAAACATTGGCAACCCCAGCAATGGGCCCAGCAAAAAGTCGGTGGGCTGGAATACCTGACATACAGAGAGAGGCAGAGAGGGCAGTGTTTCCTCAGCTGCAAGAAGTGAAGGAACTATACAACAGAAGTTCTAGTGAAGACAGACAGGCTTTTCTCAGAGATGCACAGTGAAATAACAAAAGGAGGTAGCAACAAGTCATAGCAAGGAAAACACTGGTTAGACACATGGAAAAAATAAATCAATGACAAGTGTTTTAATCAGCAATACATTAAGTTAAATTTATCAAGTTGAACCTGCTTGACAGTACTGGGTAAGTGATTTCCCTGACTGTATTTTGACCCAGAACTTTTCTTCTTCCTGCGCTCTTTTCTCACCCCATCTTGCTAGAGGTGGGGGAGCATGGTGAGTGAGGGGCTATGTGAGTGCTTGGCTGCAGGCCCATCACATAGCAAGGTATAGTTAGCTGATAAGTCAAGATGGGGTTTGCCATAACTTCGCTAACTCTACACAAACGTATTTCACATCAGTTGTAACAACACAAAGACTATCCAAATGGCTGGTCACAACCATGAGGCCTTAGTGTTTCTGCAAAACCAAAGAGGAACTCCTGAAGGAAAAAAAAAAAAGCAAAAAAAAAAACAATTTAAACAATTACTGATATTATGCCATTAATAAAATACAGGAAATGTTGCAATAGTGGTGCAGTTAAGACAGCTGTGAAATGAGGACAAAGGGATGGAGTCAGCATTGTAGGGAAACAGCTGCAGGATGAGGACATGCTGACCAAACGACAGAGTGACCAGCTGTCTTTAAATTCAATTGGCCTAACAGAAATAATGAATCTCCCTAAGGATGCAATGTAGAGAATATCACAGGTCACAGCGTCTTGAGGGAACAAAAAGACAACTTAAAGACTACCATGGTGGGATGAACAAAAGATCAGTACTGAAGATCCCAGCACCTAAGAGTCAGTACTTACAGGGACGAACAGCCATCCAGGCCCTCTCAGTGTACCAGGCAGGGCATCCCTGGGAACCTCATGCCTCAGAGTGTAGGCTCCAAAGGCCAAGAGAGGTTCATTGAGGACTTTAGTGGATTAGGACAACTCAGGGATTTGCTGCCATAACCATAACACTACACTGCTAATGGCTCAGTTACTAATGCTGATCTTTGTTATACCTATCTACTGCTATTAACGTATTCATTCCATAAATAGTTATACTTAATATCACCATCATTGCTTTCTCACAGTTATCTCATTTATTCTTTCTTAAGAATCACATAGCTAAATATTACTAAGACATAATTGCATCTGGTATTGCCATGCTTGAGTTACTGCACTTACATGTCACAGTCTACATAAGCTGTTAAAAATCATAAATATAGCACATAGCCATCGTCTCTTTCCTTTCTGGGTATCACGGCTGCATGCTCCTTTTCTTCCCCACAGACAAAGAAACATCACTGTGTGAAAAAATATGGGCACTGGTGCATGTAATGATGTCCTCAGCTACTCTGTGTGGACAGCTGAGGCAGGTGCTAGAAGACTCGGCATTCTAAGTGAAAGCATTTAGAAATTCAGATTGTGAGCATCACACACGTAAGGGCCATGGAAGACACATTGAAGATTAGATATACTTGAAGGAACATTAGGTGGGTGCTATCATGGAAAAGATAAAGATGATCATGTGACTATACACGTGGAGCACTGGGGAATTTGGCCTTAAAAGGACTGACACTGACAAGGCTACAGAAGAGGGGTATAGCCCCATATTTAGCAGAAATTCCATTCCAATAAGTTTATATCAGAGCAAACAGTCATGAGAAACATTTTGTTAAGTAGAAGTTGTATTTTCACACAGTTACTGTTTAATGAAGGCCAGTCTTCCTTTGTTTTCATGGATCTGATTATCCAACATTCCTATTTTAACATCAGTTCACTTCCATTTATTATGCAGCCAGTCATCTCAGACAGCTGTTTTTCACCACACTCGTTGCAGTGTGTGCAATGCTTATAGAAAGGCAGCATGTGTGGAGGAAGGAGAAACACAATACTTCTGACATCTGAGAATGCCAATGAGACTAGAAAATAGAGCAGTTTACATAGGCAGCTTAGTGAAGCATGCTTTTCTAAGAACATTTGTTTTGGATCCAACACTGGCTAAGAGTAACTAGAAGCTACTGCCACCCAACAGCTCCACTGTAATCCAGACGTGGCCAGGTATTGGCTTCAGTTGAGTTATTTCCAAAGTACAGGGATCCAGATCATGCAGAAGACTAACACAACTGTCTAACTGGCCACTTTTAGCTCATCTCAGAGAAGAACCAGAGAAAGCATCAAAATGTGTTCAAAAGTCTAGGTTGACATGAGAGCTAAGCCATGAAAAATTTTTGCGAGATTCTAGCTCCAGGATCTCTCATTCTTTAGGGTCATTTCACTGAATTGTACACGAGCCTTAAAGACCTTTGTATTATTTCATTTTACATGTTAAATATTTTTTTTTCTGTGAAAATTCCTGGAACTTCCGTTTGTACTGTGTTGATGGAAAATCTGTATTCTATGCTGATAGAAAATCTATTCACATCTGAGAAAGTCTTATTAAACTGACAGTCACTAACAGTTCCCAAGATCTTGGGGTTCTTTTTGTCTTACTATTTCATAAATATGGAATAGCTGTTTGTTTCTATAAATGATTAAAGAACATTAAATGAATCTCAGCGAGATGGAGAGATAACATAAGGATAATCAGGAATTTTTCTTTGGAATATTGTTCTAAATTGTCCCATTCTTAGTTGGGTCACTTCAAATGAGTTCTGCTTCAGAAAGAAACAGAATTATTCCTATTTTCATTGTAGGCTAAATTTTAAAACTTTCTATGTATCTCCCACTTCACAATGGCAAAATTTGGCAATGTTGTTACGCTTAAAGTAGAATATATATATTCTAGACAGCACCGCAAATAAAAATAACTTTGCTGACTTCTTGTTCTGTCTCATTTGTTGGCTTTTTTCTTTTTTTTTTTTTTTTTTTAAACTAATAATGAAAACACAGTGTTCCTGTCCAGAGAAGAATTTGTGGGATACCGGTTACAGGAAGTGGGAACTGAGGATGAGATTTAACAAGAAGTAGATTCTTTTCATATTTTTAATTTGAATAACTCCACTGTCAGTTACATCATAATTTATAGATTGTTTTCAAAGACACAACTACAGTATAAAATTGGTGGGAAGTACTGTTGTAATCAGGCAATCAAACCCATCCAACAACCTGGATTCAAGTAGTACAAATTCAGTCCCCTTCCTATCACAGATTTTCTTGTATGACTCTGTGCAATTTATTTGCATTTCTCAGTTCCAAGTACCTAATGTGTAGCAACCAACATAAGCAATGGGATGAAGAAAAAATATTCATGACTATGAGAAAGCAATGGGATGAGGAAAATATATTTATGACTGTGAGAAAGAGAGGAAAAATCTATACAGATGGCTGTGCGACATATGCTTTTTCTAATATCTCCATAAAGATCCTTTTTCTGATGAAATTTATGGTTTGAGCACAACAGAAATGTGCTACCTTAAAAAACATTACTAAGCCTTATATACCTAAAGGAAATATAGTAATTATCTGCACATAGACAGTAATAACTTATGCATCCTACACAAGTTTGAATGACTGACATAAACATATATAAGGCTTGTGACAAACTATAGAATAATAGAACAAATGTCCAATGGGGTAATAAAATCAGTCTCTTCCTACTCACATTTATAGTTGCTTTTCTGCACAAACTCATTTTTGCAAAGTAACATGAACTGTGCAGCGCAGCCCATTTAATATTTGAGCAAGACAAATTAATCTCTTTTTCCTCCCCTTGTTGACCCAATAACTTGCTTATTTATGGACTCACTGAGCTCTGAAAAGGTGTGGATTGATTATGTATCTAAGGGAAAAACATATCCTCAGGTCTCAAACTTGATGTATTTGGGTTCTGTTGTAAAGCCACCAGAAACGCGGTTTCTGGTACAAGAAATATATTTTTAAATGCATACGTGCACACTGATATATATAAATATATAGATATACATGTATATTTATATGTACATACATAAGTATAAAATAATTTTAGTCAAGGTAATGATATAAAAGTATGAAAGGTGGTTTCTGTCACTGAATGCAGATGACAACAAAATATATAATATCTTTGTATCCAGGTAAGTGGTTCTGGGCTTTTTTTTTTTTTAAGCCTAAGGAAACCTATCTATCCTGCAGATTGTCAGGATACCACCGAATACTGATATGAACATTTCTGTTCATTTAAACAGCATAAATGAATAAACATGTGAAGAGAATGAGCTGAGCTGAAGAAAATGATGTATTATTCATGCAGCTAACAACACTTACTCACGCCTAGTATAAATTGAAACCTAAAGTGCAAATCTAGGACACTGAGAAGATTTTTCAATCATGCTGAGTTATATTTAATCTATGCCAGAAGTTCTGAGGTTATTTCATGTTTTGACATCACCACACAAGCATTTCACACTGTAAAACTTCCTCTCACTGGCTACGCTTTGGGAAACAGCCTTCTCCCATAAATTATGAATGTAGCAGTTTCTGCAAACGAAAAAGCTAGGCTGGCTTAACTTGAGGTGTAATGAACATGAAGAAGTGAAGTGTATAGAGCTGGTGACTAGTTAATTCCATCTGACATGCTTCTGAAGAAAAATATTTAAATCAAAACTGAAATATGAGCAAGTTGTCCAAGACAGAAAAAATAAGATTGTAATTCTATTTTCTTTAATGAAGCATTCATATCGCACTGCTACTGATGCTCTGTTAACTTGAAACTGAATAGAGAGAATAATTTCTAGAACATGATATCTGGGTTTTTGTCATCCATGCTGGTCCTAATGTCTCAGTAATTATTGTTTTCAAAATATGGAAATCACGTTGAACTCCTATATTAAGTCACTGCAAAAACTAATTGCCTGACTGCAGAGTCAGGCGTGTATAACAATATCTGTCCCAAAGATGCCTAAAAAATTCACCTACAAACTTCACCTAGCTTTAATTACCCAAGGCTGGAAAAAAAATGAAGAAAATAGATACAGATACTGTCTTGAAAGAAGAATTTCATTTCGTGGGAAAATCTAGATCTACAAATTAGGGCAAGTAATTTCATCTTAACTGGATTTTAAGAGCATTTGGAGGTAGAAGCGAGCTGTTACAGTATTTGTTTCTCTTTTCAGTTGGAATCTACTGAAATTACTACAAAATAATTTTTATCAAATGCAAGTAGTTGAGTCATTTTCTCTCCTCTTCCAAGCTTATGAAGCAACAGGACTATGTATACAAGAAATCTAATCCAGCAATCCTTTTTATTACTCTAAATGTATCACAGTTTTCAATCAATCTCACAGATCTTCTCTTTCTGTATTAATTCCAGGCTGTCTGTGCATAGCACAGTGGAGCAGACACATCTAGCTAGATGAGATGCAGAATAAGGTACCTTAGCACAACATTGTACCTGGACTAACTTTTATCTCTCATATAACCTATCACTACCTCTGTAAGAAGAGGGAGAATATGTACGCATGGCATACTTTTTCCATTGGTCAAGCTTTATGGAATTGCCATTAAGAAATAATCCTGCCTGTGAAAAATTTGCAGACAAACCCAAAAGGAGTATTAACAGGCTGGATTTTTTTTTTCTCCTCTGGGATTTTCCTGTTCTTAGAGAGAAAAAGCAGTTGTAGCTGAGAAGTTGTTTTATGTACTACTACACTGCCATTCTAAGAATTAAAGAAGAACTCTGAAAGATCATGAATGAGACAGGCTGGTAAGGATTCAAACGCTGTGCTGGAAGAGTTTACACACAAAGTTGATTACAATTTGCCTCGCAAAGTAGCGTTAGGCAAAAGGTCTGAGTCAGAAAATGTGTTGTAGTTGTAGAACAGTGAAGCAGGCAATATCTGGATTTATACATCTTATAGTGTATTGGAGTCACTCACAGTTCATGTGACTGTACACCAGCATGTTACTCATTTCCAGTAGCAGAACTATCACAGAATAACAAAACACTTGTGGTTAGAAGGGACCACAAGAGACTGTCTAGTCCAACATTCCTGCCAAAGAAGGATCAGCTACAGCATCTTCCTAAAGGTTGAGTCCAGTTCTGTTTTTAATATCTCCTCAAATAGGAGTGCACATCTCTGGGCAATCTGTTCAAGTACTTGACCACCTGCATAGTTAAAAGTATTTTCTTATGCTCAAACAGAATTTCCTGTATTTCAGTTTGTGCCCATCATCTCTAGTCTTCACATCACCGTGAAAAGTCTGACAGTACCTTTTTATTCCTATTAGGTATTCATACACATTGATAAGATCTCCCCTTTCTCTTCTCCAGGCTAAACAGACCCAGTTCCCTCAGCCTTTCCTCAGAGAAGAGATGTGTCAGTCCCTTCATAGCCTTTGTTGGATTCTCTCCAGCAGTTCCATCTCTCTCTTATATTGGTGATCCCAAAACTGGGCACAGCCCTCTAGGTGAGGCCTCACAAGTGATTAGCAGAAGGGAAGGATCACCTCCCTTGACCTGTGGACAATTATTTTTGTGATAAAGCCCAAGACTGCTGGTTCACGCTCAACTTTGTGTCCACTGGGACCCCAAGGGCCTTTTTTCCAGACTTGCTTTCCAGCTGGTTGGTCCCCAGTTCATACTGGCACCCGGAGTTATTACTCTACATGAGTATGATTTTACATTTCCCTTTAACAAACTTCAGGAGAATCCTATGGGCCCTTTTCACCAGTCTGTTGAGGTCCATCTGAACAGCAGCACAACCACCTGGAGTATCAGCCATTCATCCCAGTTTTGTCTGTCCGTGAATTTGCTGAGGTGCACTCTGTCATATCATCCAGGTCAGAAATGAAGATGTTAAACAGTATTAGCCTCAGTTTTGACCCTTGAGTTACACCACTAGAAACTGGCCTCCAGACAGACTTTGTGTCACTGATGACCTTGGCAATTCAACCAGTTTTCAGCCCTCCTCATTGTCCACTTACCAACTCTACATTTCATCAGCTTGCCTATAAGGGTGTTATGAGAGACAATCCAAAAGTCTTGATAAAGTCAAGATAAACAACATCTGCCATTCTCTATTTGTCCTCTGAGCTAGTCATTTTGTTATAGGTTGCTATTAGTTTTGTCAGGCTTGATTCCCACTTTGTAAATCCATGCTAACTACTCCCAGTCACCTTCTTGTCTTTATTGTATTCAGAAATGGCCTCCAGGTTTAGGAGTTCCATCACCTTCCCAAGAATTGAGCTGACGCCAACCAGACTGTAAGTCCACAGACCCTTCCTCTTGCTCTTCCTGAAGGCAGTAATGATGCTTGCTTTCTCTCTTGCCCGCAGTTATCTCTTCAAATCATCCTAAGCTTCCTAACAGTGACACTGGCCAGCTTCCTCAGCACTTGCAAATGCATCCCAAGAGGTTCCATAAACGTGTGTATATCCAAACTGTTTAAATATTCCCTAATCGGATCCTCCTGTTAGGAAATTGTTGTCAATATATTCCAGAACCTCTTGGGATTACTTGTGCACTGCTGTACGATCTACTTCCAGTAGATTCAAGCGGTCCTGCAAGCATGAAGCTTCTTCCAGTTGTCTAAAGAAAGCCTCATTTACTAATTCTTCCTGATCTGGTGGTCTCTAACAGACCCCCACCACAATGTCACCCATGTTGCTCTGTCCTCTAATCCTGACCTATAAACACTCAGCTGGCTCATCATCCATCCTGAGGCAGAGCTCCCCGCACCGCAGCTGCTCATTCAAATAAAGGGAAGCTCTCCCTCCATACACAAAAGAGCACTAACAGGCAGCTCTGAATTTCTCTTGTATGGCCAATTCCTAAATTTCTGAATCTATTTTGAATAGGAAAGGATATGATGAAAACATCATGGCCTGTTTTGCTTTCTGAACAGCTCCTAGACTGAATGTAGCCTAACCAGACAAAGTCTGTTCACAAGACCAAATAGAATACTAGTGGATCTGAGGTGTGAGGCTTTACAGCTCCCTCACATCCAAAGAAAAGCACAGACTGTGGTAATACGATTACAGAACTTCCAGCAGTTAGCACAGCATTCAGACAAGCACATTATTGGCAGCAGATGCTCAAACAAGCACTCACCTCACTGTGCTCACCATATCCCAGCAATTGAAGGAGTGAGAAATTATGTCAATGACATCAGCCTTTTCTGAAAACTTGCATGGTGTGCTTTTATATCAATCCAACTACTTGCTGAGCAATTAAAATTGCCAGCTTGACAAACTATTTAAAGGTTACTTGATCGCTGGAAAGAAAATAATTTCATAGCCTGGATACCAAGTTACCTGCCAACCTACTAGGCATTTCACAAGTGCATGTTACCACTCAAACAAAAACAGGTGAAGACAGCAAGTGTAAAATGTTAAGGCTTTGATGAGGATTAGTATGCCACAATTTAATTATGCATATACAGATAAGTCTACTGTAGATACAGTCAACACAAAACAAACAGACAAAAAAAAGCCAGAAGAAAACAAAGTCGAACAAAGCAGAGGCTTAGCAGCTTCTCTTCGAGTTTTCCCTTTGGCTATTTCTCTTGGTTTTGGTTTTGCTTGACTAGCTATCTTTTTCATCTTCCTGCCTTAGCAAAGATTTATACTTGGCCTGCTTTCCCAGCATGTCAAGGATTACAATCCAAAGCATCTCAAGATTATTTCAATAAATTACACAATAAAAATCAAATGTATTTGAATGGATTAGAACTGCCAGTAATAACATCAAAGCTCATTTGACAGAGAATCACCAATAAGAAAAAAGAATGCCATAAAAATGCATCAAATTACCTGAAAGACCATGGCTAGAGTTGATAACAAAATAGTTTGTGACAACTTTTCAAAAGCAAACTGCTACATGAGAATTCTAATTACAAATACAAAGACTATGATATGCTAGTAAATTCTGGATACAGGATATAATTCACCATTTATTAAATCAACTAAATCTAATTTACAACATTTGACATCTAATCTGGACTATATAAATCCACAAAAAAGAGGGAAATTTTTTTAAAAAATCACTATTTGTGCTTTGCACATGATGTTACATAGAAAAACACTTGAAAATTATTAGTTTATTATTTCTCACAGCAGTGAATAGAATTTTAAAATATTGTTACCCTCTGAGATATTCATGTAATGCCAATATGTGCCAAGTAAGTCAACACAGCTGCTCACTAGTATCATCTGAAGATCCAACTCTTACATCAGTTGTGAAAATTCAGCAGGTCTAAACTTTCACCTCTTCATTGCTCATGGCCATTAAACATCCTAGCTGCCATGATTCTAACAGACCATCACAACAGGGCTTCATAGAAAACATTCACACATGCCATTCCTCAATCAAATCACCACTATAGAGATGCAAGAAAAATGGCCAAAACAGAAAAATGACTGTGGCAGTAGTTACATTGACAGTTTCAGTGGCCAGCAAGGTACATAGCAGCAAGGCCAGCACGTGATCTGTCAGATCACTTGGAAACCTCAAGTCAATCGTGGAGGTGTTTTGATGTCAATTTAAACCTTCAAACTAAAATGGAATTAAAAAAAAAAAAACCCTAAATGTCAAAAAATAAAAAAATAAAAATCCTTCCCTCTTTCCTCTTTTTACCAGTCTCCAAAATAGGCAATTAGATTAGTTCAAACAAAATTTTAAACTGAGAATTTTGACAGTTCTGAGGCTACACCATTTTTCGTTATAATTAACAAAAAGCGCTTTTCAAAGCAGTAGTATTGCAAGGGAACTGAAGATTTAGCAAGTCTAGAAAACAACCCAGCAGAACAACTCTCTTTCAGAAATTCTTTTGGTTTTGATGAGTTACTATTGTCTGGTGACAAAGCATTTGCCACAGAATTCTATATGACAGGAAATTTCTACAATGCAGTTCTGTTATCGCAGATAAAAATATAGAATGCAAACAAAAACTTCTAAGATGCACTGCAATATACTGTGGGGATCAGTTTCTTTTTAATCATTGGGTGATGATATCTTAAAACTGATAAGCAGAGAAACAAGAAAATGAGAATGTTAACCTGCTGCTCGTGTTTTTTTTTTCTTTTTTTCCCCCATAAATGTAGGCACATAAAAATCATTTAAACACTTAAGTCCAAATCACCTTTTTATCTAGAAAAAGAACCAGCTGCCAGTGTTGCACATTGGCTAGATATGTTGGCTGAGGATATCCAACATTATCAACATTCTTCTGCGTCAGCAGCAGCCAAATTAAATTTTCCTGGCAAGAGTTTACTATGTATGAAAAATGGATGTTCTTGATACAATTCCAAATCGTTAATCAACTGACATGTTCTTTACGATTCTCTGTAAGGTTTCATACAGCACAGATTTTGTGAACAAAAAAACAGCAGAATTTTTGTTGAGTAAAACATACTACCAAAGATTATACCAGAATACTGTGGTTTGTCAGATGAAGACATAGGGTTGGTCTATTTGGCTTGGAGGAGATGAGAAAATGTGATTTTTCTGTTGGCAACAAACAATAGTAAATCCTCAGCACACTTGCATTTATTTATTTATTTTAATATACATATAACACTGCAAGTGTTTCCAAGTTCCATTTCCATTGGCTGTATTTCATGCAGAGCTCTTTTTGGGCCTCTTATTACTCTTTCAGTGTAATAGCAATAACAGGATCAGCAGAGGTGAGCCTATGGGTGTTTTTGTATTACTCTACAGGCTCGTGCCTGCTGAACTAACACAAAAACACCCATAGGACATGCCTTTACCTTACTGGACTGAGGTGGTGTTATCATTTTATGTTAGAGACAAAGATAAATTATTATTTGAAACATTAGTTGGAAGTTTTATGAGATTTACTTTCCTTTTAACAAGAATTTGAAAGCAGGTAAGCAGGAATCTCCTAACTCATTCTGACATTGTCTATAATAAGAAGGAAACTGCACAGTCACAGCTTTAACCATTTTTGTCAATGTAATTATCTAAGCTGAAGCCGAAAGGCCAAACCTTGTAAATTGTGTGCAGGCTAATCAGGCAAATCATTCAGAACAGAAGGTTTTAGCAGAACAATTTTCAAGTAGTCATGTATACACTTGTACGTCACTACAGACATCCAAAGTAACTTCAACTCAATAGCTCAGGATTCTGACTTCACTAAGAACTTCAGTTTTTGCATAGTTTCTCCTGTACAGATTATGGTAAGCGGAAAACTAATGAATAAAGCAAAATTTGGTATATTTATTATTTATGGCCAGGGAAAAAAGTAATAAAGAAAAACAAATTTATGTATGCATAAAGAAGATTGACTTAAGAGTAAATTGACTACATAGATGTATTAACACACGCAGAGACTAATTTCGGGAACTGAAAGCGACAGCTTCCTTTTCTGGATTTTTGAAAACAAGATCCACTAATTAGTCTGAGATCTAATTGGTTACGAAATTTCTCTAAAAATAGATCTGATCAGCACTTCAAATTCCCACTTCACAGGAAACAAAGGCATATCAAAAATCTGACCTCATTCCAACTCATAGTAAATCTGATTATTCTCAGTATTTACTATGAAATTAAAATGCTGTGTTAAAATTATTTCATGCTTATACTTACTATTTTTATCTTACTCTACTACAGATATATACTATATCCGGTACTGGAAGTTGTCATAGCTTAATACGATTTGTAGTATGCCAAGTTGCCATATGACATCATAATATACCAGAGAGTTGATTATTCTATTTTTCTATTTCCATTTAAAAGTAAAAGCAGTGGCTACATTGCTTACAGTGCACTAGTTTATTTTCTAAATCACAACTGCGTAATATTTTAAGAACAAAGGCTTGGTATAAATTCTGCAACTCCTAAAAACAAGTTGATCATTTCCTGGAAATGGACAGTCTCAGAGTAGCTTCCAGAAATAAGTGGCCAGCATAACTGAAGTGATCAGAGTTGTAGAGGCCTGAGACAAATTAATCCTTCAGGTTGGACAGTTCACAAGCCAGCAGTTCAGCAATCTTGCTGTAAATCAGATTGTTTTTCACTCATATTGCAACAACCAGTGTGATATTTTGATGCAGAATGTATTGTTTTACTTTCAGTGCCTAATTGCATTATGAAGAAAACAAGCTTTTGATCTTTCCAAATATTCTCTATATGTATAAATATATATTTTAGATATCCCGGACTTCATGAAATTATGTTATTTTGTCAGGTATTCTTTATTAATCAGCCCTTGCACCCACAGATAAAGAGAAGATTAGAGATATTTCTCACAGTTGAAACATATGCACAATATAATAAGAGGAGAATATGGAGTTCATTTACATCACCAAACGATACAAGCACTAAGCTCGTCCTTTGATTACTCATACTGCATGCATCTGACTTCTGCTTAGGGTCTCATTTAAAGCAAATTAACTGGTTCCTCTAAGGCCATTCTTAGGTGCTGTCCAAAGGTTTTTTTTTTCCAAGGACTTCAAACTAACTGTAGTATGGACAAGAGGACACCAAGGTTCTTTCTTCCATATACAGTGCTCCAACACTATTCCAGTAGACTCATCCTCAACAGACCTCAAACGTATCTCTACTACCCTTACACACTGTGCTCCTTGCAGGCTGTACATAGCCCTGGCATCATCTTATAAATATGTCACTCTAGTAGCCATGACATAACCCTTACATGACGGCACACTTTTTCAGGAAAAAAAAGCACAAATTAAGAAAAAAGATGCGCCCAGATGCATACCACATGTAGACAGTCAGATTCAGGGTGAATATTTTTCTCTGTGGATGTGAACAGTGAAAACTACCATGCCATTAACATCATATTCACTATTTTTTTTTCTTTCAGAGATGTTAATCTTTACTCATCTGTCAGCACGTTACCTATTCAAAACATTATTTTTCCTCCTCTAATGTGAACGATTAGTTGATTTTGTAGGTACAACTGGAAATGAGAAATGTTTTGGCAGATTAATGAGTCTGAACAGTAGGCACTGGAAGATTGTAGTCTCTATGGGGAAACTGGGCATTTTCTATGAAAGGCAATGCTGATCCTAGCAGAGAGGAATGGTTCTTGGATAAAAGCACACAGGTCATTTATGTTAAATCTCATTAAATTAAGGAGGCCCTTTCTGGTTGTCGCTTTGTTGAGAAGAAGGTAGGAAAAAAGAACACAGCTCTAGAATTACAAAGGAAAAGTAATACGCAAGTGCATTTATAAAAGCATTCAGGCTGCAATTTCATTCCTGCCTTGTTTCTGCTGCCCCCAGCTGCCCGTTCCTCTAACACTGTGCTCTCATAGGATTATCGTAAGAAACTATCTTCTTCAGTG
The DNA here is from genome assembly GCA_013396635.1 of Penelope pileata. Lineage (NCBI taxonomy): Eukaryota > Metazoa > Chordata > Aves > Galliformes > Cracidae > Penelope > Penelope pileata. The sequence goes on along the minus strand of WBMW01002715.1, from coordinate 308,626 downwards.
TGTTTTCTGAAATTCTTGGTATCCTAAGAAATGAGCTTTTCTTCTTGTAAGGAAACAGACTTGCTTTCCCCTCCCCTCACCCCCCTCAGTTCTTTGTCAATAAATGGGTAGATTGCTCTTAACAAATACAATTTGATGTTTTTCTTGACAGAGACGATCTTCATGGACCTGAATTTTGCTCTAAAATATGATAAAAGCTGATACTGTCTGATGCATCAACTTCTTACTTTATTGCTTTTTACACACAGATTAAGTACCCAATACACAGCAGAACCTTATCTTCGTCATAGAGCATAGTGCAGAGCATAGCGCATAGTATGTTTTCTGAATAAGAACCTATATATAAATGCACTTTACCTGTAAGAGATATCTTAAATATTTAATTACTGCAAAACCAGTTTTGTACCATCTACAATGTATAGCTTTGTTGATTGCTGCAATTTTCAGAGTATTCTGTAAAATAAATTAATGTAAAACATAGTTAGTGGAACTACAAGGGTTGCTCCGAATGTAATGCCTCCTATTTTTTGACATTGGCCCACAATGTCAGAGGTGGATTTTGGTGATATGACAGCAGAGGTTGAACCTTCCCACCAACACTCTGTTCCATTTTGTTGTCACACAACAGACAGCAGCAGAGGGGCAGTCTGACAAAATGGTATCTGACATGGTATGTAGCAAAGGTGTATCATTGAATTTCTCTATGCACAAAAAACGGCACCCATTGACATTCATTGATGCTTGCTGAATATTTGTGGAGACCAAACAATGGATGTGAACACAGTGAGGCAGGGGGTGGTGCATTTCAGCAGTGGTGACAGTGACAGTGGTCACCTCCACTGATGCAGATTTTTACAAGCATGGCATGCAGGTCCTCGTTCATCACTGGTGAAAATGCATACGTAATGGTGGTGACCACGTTGAAAAATAGTGTTTTGTAGCTGAGAATGTGCTCTATCAGATAGTGTTATTGTGCTCTTTGTTGTAGTTTCCGTGGAAATAAATTGGGGACATTACTTTCAGAGCGACCTACATGTGTATGTGTGTATATACATATATGTTTTAAAACTACAAAAACTTCTTTTACAGATAATTTTGAAAAGAATAAGAGAAACAGCTCCCTTTTTCTGGGTATGTCCATGTTATATATAATGGAACCAGCTCAGCAGCATATATATAAACATTCCAAAAATAGAAGCATAGTGCAGAAATCTGAACTGAAGCTATATTTGCAATTTCAGAACTGGAAAAATGGTACAACTCTGTTCTAAGTGCAACACAGCCACCTTCAGCATGAAGAACATGCTAGAAAATTTTAACTCTATTTCTGTGTCAGTTGACTCATCCTCACCCATCTTGCTATTGGTTTGGTGTGGAATTTGTAGATGTTATCCTTCAATTTTAATACCTTTTAACAGACTTAGGTATAAGATACTGATATGCATAGCAACTTAGTAAAGCAATGAGCATCTCAATTTTATTTATATTAACAGAAAATATGATGACCAAAACCAGTCAGAGACCCAAAAATTCAATAGAAAAGAGTCACAGCTTTCCACTCACAGAAGCCTAAATCCTCAATATACATATTTGCTGTCTTGTGCAGAATAAGGTATATACTGTAACATCGTTTACATCTAAATATTTTCAAGATCAAAAAAATTTGTTATTGACAATATCCCTTTTTTTCAGAATGCTCAAGTTTTTGTTCCTGATAATGCTCACTTCCATGTTTCTAATACCACTATGACTGACAGTTTTGCTGACAAAATGATTACTGTTCTTAATTCTCAGTAATATTGGGATCTCCTTAAGGAAAAGACATTAACTACTATACATCTTCATCAGCTTTTTCTGAAGTATTTTCCTTCAGCATAAGACTAGTTATAGTGGAGCTGAGGACAACTTCCATCCCTGTTCATAAATCAGTTATGATATTTCAGTTTTAGGTTTCTTCATACAATATCTGTAATTACTCTCTTCTAATGTTCTATGAAATCTAATGCTTAGGCTTGAGCTAAAAATGTCAAGCACAGCTGATGAGTTTGAGGATCTATAATTTCAAACACACCCTTCTTACTGCTTCTACATTTTTTCCTTTATCTCATTTTATTCCATTTACTTGTTTCAGCCAACTTCCAAATTTGGGAAATTGAAAGGGGAAATAGAAATTTTATGCACAGAAAGACTCTAGCTTTTAGCAACAGAGTAATTTGGAGAATAAATGCGGATGACTTCTGACTAAGTAATGAATCCAGTGGTAGCTGGAGCAACAATAGGGACTCTGTTCTATGATTTTAATGAAGTGTATGACTAGAATGTTCACCGAAGGGTTGCACAGTCATCTGTATGTAAAAACAAAGCAGTTTTGCCACTCAAATACATAGTGGGCAGAATGCATGTATAGTCTGCCAGATAGGAAAAATAAAATGTATGTCTTCAAATACGTGTATCAAGCTTATAGAAAACAACCGATTGCTCCTGCTGCAAGTGGTAACTACAAAGGGTAGGTATTAATCATAAATACTTCAACTTGGCCTGCTCAGAAAGACAGGAGGCGGAAGCAATCAGGACACAACGCTACCTCCTTGTGCTCTCCCGCCTTTCAGTTCTGACAGCTCTGGTTCTCTCAAGTATGGTGAGAGATCTACAAAATCTAGTAAATTTTCAAACAGTAGATGTCAAAGCTGATTTCTTAAGCTTGAGAGCCAGTAAATATCTTCTGATCTATAGGAAAAATACATAAATGTCAGTGTATATTGTATTTCATTTTTCCCATGTGTTCATACAGAAAGTAGTGGATTTCAAGGATTAGATCCCATCAAACAGATGGAAGTAAGGCTAATAAGAATTCCTCTAAGGTTTCTGCTTTGTTTCTGGGTATAGATACCATAATGGTAGATCTAAAATGTATTTCATTTGATGCTGTTGGATGAACTTTACAACTTTTAAATCAAGCAGGACCTATTAGAAACTTCAAAAAGACTCAGTTGTTCCCCAAGAAGATCACCTTTCTTAAATCATCAGGAACAGCCAAGTGCCTAATCTGGAGAAAGTAAGTAAACTCCAGAACATTCCCTCCTCTTTTAGCATCTTAGTGTCCCTTGGCACAGACTCCTGAAAGGACTGGCCTACCTGCGTGGCCTGCTCTAGGGAACCTGCTTTGGCGGGGCGGTTGGACTCGATCTCTAGAGGTCCTTTCCAGCCCCTGCAATTCTGTGAAACAATATGAATTTTATTCCTAACTATGCTAGCATTTGTATAAATTTCCTAGAAAGAGACAAATGGAAACAAGTAGAGGAGTATGATCAAGAAGGTGTTTGCCTAAAAGGATTGCTTGTCACTATCAGGAATTGTTTATAATTGAAATAGGAAATAATGATGTACCAATAGCATCAATAGCATTCCTGTGACAAGATTTTTTTATGTTTTAGTGGAAGACCAACATAATCTGCAACAAACAAATGTGTTTGCTTTATCACATGCTTCATGTTTCCCATTGGATATATTTGATTATTCTAGTTGGGTGGTTTAAACCCACCATGCCCTGATCCAACCAGTACTTCCTTCCAAAAAGCCTTCAAGATGAAGAGCAACCTAACGCCAAATTAGCTTGGAGACAGCACAAGTATTATTGAGTCAACAAATTAAGGCAATTACTGATGAAATATCATCTTTAATAGGAAGTATATCTGCAGAAAGACAGAATGCCCCAGGAATGTTATGGTAATAATTCTAATCCAACAGATAAAACCTTTAGGTACTCTGGCCACCAATATGAATTTTAATCAATGTTTAAAAGCTGCTGTTGAGCTTTCTAGTTTTTATGATGCTGAAGGAAAACGTTCAGGACGTGGTATATCACTTGAATATGCACACAAAGATGAGTGAGCCACCCACAGTAATTTTTAAATACTAAAAATGGCCTGCAGCACTGAATTGCTCACAGTCATTGAAGTTCTGAAATACTGGCAGGATTCCAAAAGAACTCAAGTACCAAAAGACCAACTGGAATTACTTTCAGATCATTATTAAACTGACAAAGCATTTACAGAATTCCTACTGCTTGACCAACAGCAATTTTGCCTCCCCTGATATTAAACAGCTGAAAGCATAGATCTGATGCAATATGTGACCTAATTGTCTGAATATCTAATTGACTAAAAAATCATTTACTTAAAAAGAAAAGGAAAAAGGAAAAAAAGAAAAAACAAACACCACCACCAAAAAGCAAACAACAAAAAAAGGACAAAAGCCCATATTACATTAGATCGATTTTGGATCTAGTATGAAAAAGCCGAAGCAAAGCATGAAGAAAATACTATTCTCATTAGCAATTAAAGAAGCCTGAAAATTCTGAAACTGCTCTAGTGCTCAAGCAATTTCAGAACACTGCAGTGGCAATCAGATCAGTAGCTAACCTGTTCCTGTTACAGCATTGTCACCAAGCTCTGAAATGAAGTGAAATCAAACATTTAAAAGATATCCAAGAAAAATGTTAGAAAGCAATAAAAATTGGCAACAACTGTTATCAGATATTCTGATAATTGTGTTCTTCTGAATTTCACACTGAATATGAAGTGCAGTTACGAGCACGTGCTATTTTGGGCAGTAATGCATTTGTCAAATGAAGATGAGTCAGTATTTTCATGCTGTATTTAACTACCTTATTACCGTTAACAATTGGTATAAATCAATCAGAAAGTAAGACAGATAAATAAAAAATACTTGGAAAAATAGGTAACCTAGTAATATTTGTGGCTTAGAAGCTGCTAAATAATTTTAGACAAAACTGGATAAACTGCATTTGTAATTTACAACATAGATAGACTACACTGTAATGCTACCAATTAAATTGAAATGTCTGCTGGCTGAAAGGTAATCAGTGAGATATATCTCATAAATCAACTCAGGTTTTACCAGAAAGGTACTTCTGTTTTACAGAATCCAGTAACCATATTTGGACTGACCTCTAAATGATTTTAGTTTTCTCAGTAACGCCCTTTTGGATTTGCAGATCCAATATTCTAAGTCCACAATAAACATGCTCTCAAAAGAAAAAACTAATCCTGGAAATATACAAAGGTTTCTAGAGTTTGTTCAGAGCACTGGTATGATGCCCTGGGAATTTAATGCAAACCGAGGCAGACATGCGGGTTATTCATCAGTCTGGAAAGTAGATAGGAAACAAGTTAAAAATTATTACGTGGAATAGTATTGCTGCTATTAATTCCAAGAACATTTATGAGGTTGGATAAAGAATATTAGAGATAAGTGCAAAGCAGAGCAGGCAAAAAACATTATGCTACCTTACATAACTGCTCTTGGTGTATCTCATTTTTCCATGTCTTGTGGTAAGCTTATTTTTGCCTACTAAAGCCAAGAGTTTTGATAATGAAATACCAGCAGTCCATATTCAAATTCTATTTGTTGCACACATGGGAGGAAAAAATATCATTCCTTATAAAGCTGTAAATAGTAGTCTATGTCTCTGTTCCTCTAAGCCAACACCAGTGCATCAGCACTGCGATGTGCTTAGGGAGCCTCTCTCTTTTCTGCAGACACAGAAATGATTCAAATACCCAGCCCACGAGGCCGCAGAGCTGGGGACACCAAAGAATGTCCTGCATGGATGGCAGCTTCTGGCAGTAAACAAATGTCAGTTCTCACAGTGAACAAATTCCTGTGAAGAGCTGTAAGGTTCCTTTGCCAACATTTGGCCTTAGCTAGAACAGAACATTGTTATGGGCCAGCTGAAACACTGAAAGCATTAAAAAA
>WBMW01002715.1:276495-302823 GCA_013396635.1 Penelope pileata | reverse complement strand
AAAAAAAAAAAAAAGCATATGAAGTAAATAAATAGGAAATGGATAGGGTTGTATATATGAAATGTCCATTTGTCTTCTATCATCAATTATTATGCAATCCACCCTTAAGCTTGCTGCTGAAGTTACCATTATTTCAATTCTGCTCAGTATGGTTATTTATTTTGCCACTATCTGAAACAGACCTGCCAAGAAACATTTGGACAATGCAGTCAGAATTTTCTCAGTTTTAATTTTGGGTGGTCCTGTGCAGAGCCAGGAGTTGGACTTGATTCTTGCACGTCCCTTCCAATTCAGGATGTCCTAAGCTTCCATAAATTATTCTAAATTTAAAAGCAGAAGTGTGGCATAAAGAATGTAGGGTAAAATCTCCACCAGAAAATAGATTTTAACTATGAAATTTTAGCATCAAGTAAATTGCTGTCGTAGCAGAATAAACAGTTGGGATGGTAACTGCTAGCAAGGAGGTGGTAATGTGTGAGTGGGAGGGTGCCAGCGCTGGTATCTGGATCAGCCACTGGTAAAATCATGTGTAAAGCCACAGCCTTAGACAGCAAGCAAACAAACGATGTTGGCAGCCAAAAAAAGGCACAGCTATTGAGAGGAAGAAAACAAAAATAGAAAAAACAAGATCAGAAAGTGATAAAGTTGCCAAAAATGCTGAAGCCGGTATCCCACATCTTTTAAACTCTTGTGAGTTTAGATTTATTGATTTACTGTTTATACCAAAGTATATTATTAGCAAGAAAAAAACAATACATCAGCATTGTGGCCACCAGCCATCCTTTTCCCAAGAACGTGCAACATAATGGAATAATCCATGGCAGGGAAGGAAAAAGCTCAAGCGAAAGAGTGATCAAAAAGAAAATCCATCCCTCCTATTTATAGCAAATCATTTTCTTTTGTAGCCTATTAATGGCTGTGCTATCAGACACCAGGGAAGGGCAAGTCCCCATGCAGCAGAGCGACAAGCACCCCGCTGCTGTGCCACCCGATGAGTCCCGGTCCCCTCAGCCCATGGCCCTGCAGCCACCGCTCTGTGCAGCTTCCCCAGCACCACGCTGTGGGAGAAACGCAGAGCTGCAGCTTTCCATCAGCCGACTAGGAACAGCTTGCAGCTGGTAGCATTTATTTCTTTCATTTGTTTTCTGCCTCCTCTTATTTTCCTCTGAGTGGCTTCTTCCACTGCTTTATAAATAACAACAAGCCTACATTTATTCAAAATATATTGATTCAATCCAGCCGCAGCATCTGTTGCAGATGCCATGTGACTTGCAGGACCCACCACCCCAAGGCACACCCCGACATGCAGCAGGCCCCTCCACTGGCCTCTCCCACTGCTGCAGCTGGTGTGGCTGCAGTTGGACTGGGGGCTGCACAGCCCTCCTGTCCCCCTCCCACTGCCACATCAGGACGCGCTGTAAAACTGTGTCACGGGTCCTACTGATGTCAGCAGCACTCGGCGTGAGTGTACAAGTTTCAGTCCTTTCTACCGAGATGTAATGCGTCACCACACCCAGAACCTGAAGCATTTACTTCAGACAGCAGGAAGTCAGCATCCACCCTGTTCCATCTTGAACTCTCCTCACTCATACGCTGAGGAAATTTTAAACTCTTCCTATGATGCATCGAAATTAGGCCAAAAAGCTCATTTCAATAGAAACTGAAAATGTAATTTCCATCAAATGAAAAATTCAATAATTTATCTGCTAACCTTCACCTCTACTTTAGTTAGCTTCAGAGATGAAGATAAAGGACAGTAACCTCATTCTTGCAGCGAGCTCCTTCAAGGAAAAAGGACTTGCTCACACAGATAGCTACGCTGGATTGTATTCCATTGTCATTTTATTCCTTATTAGATCAAAGCCTCAGAGAAAATAGAGTCATTCTGCAGGGAATTAGATTTCCCAGTCTTTACTTGTACCGAAATATTCCCTCTTAGTTTCCAGAAAAATCTGCTGTACATCTCCATAACGGTCTCTTCCCATAACAATTCATATAACAAGAGAGTCCTGGATGCCTGTAACACAAACTCGTGTCTGAGGTAGAGGATATGGCTCTGAAATTTGATAAAGATACAACAGCTGAAACACTGAAAGCAATAAAGGAGAGGATTGCTAATTAAAACCTGGCTGTTAATAATTATGCTATCTAGTACTTCGTATTTGTGCATATCCCATATCATAGCTTAGATAAAATCTAAAAAAGAAAAGAAAAAAGATACCTTAATACGTGTTAGATAATAAAAAGTAAAAAGCCATAAAACTCTCACACATGCAGAGGTTAAAAAGAAGTGTATCTTAGTATTAAATCACTTGCATCCTAATAAAAATTCGAAAGCACAATTAAAGGCTAAAATGTCTCTAAGTGTCACTGTGCTGCAACAAGGCCAGTGCCCAGCCAGATCTTACTCGGCCTACAAACAATGGGTCATCCAGGCAGGAGGCTCAACACCAACATGCCTCCATTTTGCAATACTTTCACTGCAGCTTCAAAAAAATGTTGACCTTCATTGCATGCTTTCAAGCTCATCTGTTTGCTTTGGAGTTTAGAGAGATCGAGGCAGCTGGGTAAGGAGGGCAGAAGAAGGTCTCAAGCAGATGAAGAAACCTCAGGTTGCCTGGTATTGTTTGCTGTAGGGTGTATTTCTTGCTAGTGTCTAAATATACATTAAGTGATAGACTTTTTATACAGCAAGTGGTATTTTAAATTTATACATAACTAAAATTAAAAGATTTGAATAACAATAAGCCTTTTGCAAATGAAACATCACCAGGCTGAATATAGACCACTGTCAAAAAAAAAGTACTTACTGCAACCAAAAGAAAAGCGAAAAACAGAAAACATCAATCTACTCCTTAAAGCTACATACACGTAGCAGTTGTCAGACAGGAGCACAGATGTTAAACAATGTTCTTCAGACAAATTGTACCTGTTTCCTGCATCATTCCCTAAAATCACCAGCATCTCTATTACTTATCTTTCCCTCAGGTCTTGAAAACACTTATCGACCCTCCGTATGAATCCCAAGCACAGACTGGAACCGCAGCTCAGCCCCGGCAGGGCTGGCTGGTGCATTCGGTGCAGGAGGGCAGCCTGTCACACACCCGCACGGTGACAAGGGAGAGGCGACAATCGCCACTCACCTCAACGCCAGCGGATGGCAGCACCGGCACAGAAACCGGAGAAACAGCGTGCTGACGTCGCAGCAAACCTTATTCCTCCTTCTTGAATAATCGCCATCATTAAAGCACATTAAAGTTCATTATAAGGCTCCCTCCTTCTCTTTGATTATATCCTCTTTCAGCAGTTCCAACAGGAAATGCGTAAGATGCACAACTGTGCACATTGATTAACAGAAAGCTTAAATAATCTTTTCCTTGACGAAGAAAACTGACTTTGTAATGATCAGGTACCAACACAAAATACTTTGAGTACCACTGCAAAAGTCGTGTTTTCAGTTGCAGGGCAACATCTCCAGAGAAAAAAAAAAAAAAGAGACATACCTTGACAAAAGGAATTTTCATTGTATGAAAGCGAGCCTGTTGCTACTTACCTTGCAAACAAAGTAGACGAGTCAATGCTACTCCACAAGAAATAGAGAGAGACCTTGTATGCTGCCCCAGAGAAGATGGAGCAACACACCAATTCCTGGTAGGTTCAGCAGATTCAGTAGTCGTTATTTTAAGTTTAATGGTATTAGTTAAATACATTGCATATACAGTTTCAGTATAGGTACGTAAAAAGTACAAAATGAAGCATTTCATTGTTGAAATTCCAGGAAATGTTTATATGCGTACATATATATAGACACACACATTTTTAATTTAGAAGAAATTTGAAACAGACACAGAATGTGTCATTTGTACACATTTCTAAGCATTTGTAATCCTTTAATCACCATCAAGCTAAACCATCTTAAGGGGAACATTTCCTTTGCACTGTAAACCTGCCCTGGCCCTTCTATAAATATCTGAATTGCTAAATCTAACACAAATTTATTTTCAAGTGTGATTAAAGCTATTTTCTTATATATGCAACACAAATTCATTGCAACAGAGTAAGAAATAAGTAATTATATCAAAAAATTAATTAGTTCAGCTAGTTACTTACTAGTTAGACAGTTACGTATCTGAAGGTATGCTGCACTCATGGCTAGGAACCCTATTGACAAGTTCAGCATAACAAAAAAGCCTTCAGCAACATAAACAGTAAGGAAACTGCCACACGTTCCAGATATCACCAGCTGCTAATAGTTCTTATTTCTGAACAGAGTATTAGTAGTGGAGAAAAAAGAAATTCATTTGCCTATTACACCTTGAAAATAAATTGTTTTGTCTTCTCCATTCTTGTTGCCATAGTTATAGTAGAAATCTAATTTGCTGGCAACTCTATAGATTTACTGTTAGCTAAGGTAAGTCACAAATATGTGTTAAACTTAAAAATGATATATCTATGGTTTAAATGATTTTAAAATGATTTACATTGGAAAAGTAATCCATTTGATTTGATGCTCCAGCTGCAGTACACTAAGTCTGCACAGGGCCTTACAGGCCTATTAATACTTAATTAAGAAGATAGTTAACTAACTAAACACTAGCAACTGAAAAAGGATGGGGAAAAGAACCAAAAATTCCTGACAAACAGTAACGAGTTCCTCTTAAGTACAGGCATGGTGAAAAGGATTTGGAAGGAAATTAATCATATTTTTCATTCTTAAGCTTTAGACACACAAAGAAATGAAAATTCATGTGCAATGTGATGGACACTGCTGGTCCAAATATGACCATTGAGCGAGCCATAGGCATTGGTGACCATTTTTTACTATTTTTCCACAAAGGCCTGAGAAATGTGATAATCTGTGCAAAATAAATCTCTGAAGTTCAAACTCAGTATAATCAAAAGGAACCAAAATGACAAACATATTTGGGTGAACTGCAGCCTTGTCTGCAGACAAAGCAGACTGCCAGTAAAAAGTATTTCTGAATACTCATTTCTAATTCTTAAAGTTCTAGCTTTTATGGACGAACATATGACTACAAAAATGTTAATCCACAAATCCCTGTATGTGCTGGTATTGGCAGATGCATTATCTTCTCAGGAATTATCAGCAATGTAGGGGGGAAAAAAAAAGGCACAGCTGTATAATTAGACGATACTGAAGGATACACAGAAAATCCTTCCCTTGGTCTTTCCTGTCTCACTCTCCACAAATCTAACAATGGTTAGCCATAGAAGAATCTGGGAGTAGATTTTAAAATCTCTGTGGGACTGGGCCACAGACTATTTCACATACACATCCAGTGGTTTTGAGCCATATTTTCTAGTGTTTGCATATGACAGACGAGGGAGAGGAGGAGATGGAGAAAGCACAAGAGCAGAGTAAGTAATTAATTGGTAAGCCTCCTTTTCTTATCATGGGGCAATTTAAAGAACTGAGTATCAAGCAGAGGTTTCATGGGTTTCTTTGTGAAGTTTGATGGCAGCTTGTTATAGACACTACGGAACCTTCATTCGAAGAAAACATTTTTAACTGGTTAATAGTAAGAAAGCATATACATTTTAAAATATTTACTTTTTAAGAGGAAAACTCTCTTTTCATAAGATCCAATAAACTTTAATTTTCTGCTGGTTTTTGTTTGTGGAATATTGGGCTTTGCTTGAAATTCCTCATTAAGGTTCCACAAAGAATCTCAAACAAATATCTGTCTGTTACAAATAATAAATACTTTCACTCCCACAGTCAGTATTTCTGTCTTCTCTTCATAAAAGGCACTCTCTAGGCCTTTCCTTCTCAAGAGTCTCTGAAAAATTTCATGGGTGCCAGTCCTTTTCTTCAGGGCACAGATATCAAATGACAGAGATCCATCCATGTCTTTCTATTTTGACTTGCATCCAAACAAATGTCTGAAAAAGCAAATGGGATGATAATGTAGAATAAAAAAAAATAGAAAGTTTTTGTCATGCTTTACTGTACAATATGAAAACATCACAGAACTCATGAATTTGCAAACTTATTTTGATTTTTTTTCTAGTAATGATCTCAATGAATATTTAAATATAATTTAATGTCAAATTTTAACAAATTTTCATGTTAAAAAAAACATCATGCATTTTTGACAGAAGAATATCTGCTAAACTACGGTACATCAAAAATAACGATGACATTACAAGAGGATTTGGAATCTTCCACAAAGATTTGGCACACCAAAAAAAGTCTCTGCCAGTTTGAAGGGATCTTCACAATGCTTAGCAGAATACAGACTTGTAAGATCCCATCTGATCTCTTCCCTATGACAAGCATTATAAAAGATGAATGCATTTCAAGATCTAACCTATTGGCAATATTTTGTGTAGTAGCATCAGATGAAGCAACGTGTGACCTTAAAAAAGGCTTCCCAAGTCATTTTTGCACTGAAGGAGAATATTTAGCCTTTCCATACTATCAGATACAAATGACTGCATAATGGTGGCTCATTTCTAGATTCTGCAGTCAGCTTTGGACTAACAGTTTGAGGAAAACAATCTATCAAAGACCTCCTTCCATATCTATTAGCAGAAGTGAACTCCAAGTCACTCAAGAGATTGTAGTTCTCCTAGGCTTTCTGCTGACAGTGATGGGCATACCCCATCACCTCCAGAAATCTACTTCAACCTTTGGCAGAGGCAAACTGAACATGGAATCCGTGCTGAAAACTGCTGAACAGGGGTGGGGTTTGGACACTGCATAAAATGGCACATTAATCGCTGGAAATGTTCTACTACATATACATTTACATCCTTCTGAAAGGGTCCTTTCTCAGAAGGTAGGCTGCCTCGGCTTGGGGCCAACTCAGAGATAGTGTGCTGGAGAGAGCCCTCCGGAGCCCTCCAGCCAGAGTTGCAGGGAGACCACCACCGGGGCTCCCTCCCCTCCCATGGTGCTATTACTATACATGTTTTCCAGATAGCTTGAATTTAATATTTCTTTACGTGTTCTTTTCTGCCCTCTCAATGTAATTCTCTGTTTCTACTAGCCAGTCAACTTTTGCACTTGTTAGTGTGTGGAAAAGATTATATGGATAAACCAATTAGAAGATTGGAAGTGCTTTCGTACTGTAAGCTGGAAAACTAGTTTACTAGCGGTGAATGAGCTAATTGAGTACTAGCAAGGTGGCAAGCTTTTTATATACCAACAGAGACAACTAGAACAGTCAGGCAGAGAATCTAATCTATTACGCAAGCATTATGCAAGGACATTAACTGGTTCCTTCCTGCAGCAATGCCAAATTTAATTCAGATATGCTCTAGGTTTCATCCCGTCACATCCTTTGTTAGCAGTTAATATGCAAAATATATCTGACACATTATATTTTAAGTGTTCATGCCAAAGAAAGCATACACATAAAGAAGCAGTCAAGGTAGTAAGAGCTAACACTGCAGTTCAACTATATTTTGCATGAGGTTTAAAAAAGGCTATGACTCCCTCTATTAAATCCTCATTAGTGTATTTACTCAAACATTTTAAAAAGTAATAAATACTATTCTAGAAATCAGTGAACCTCAAAAGATTGAGAGATTTAGTTCAGATTAGAGCTTACTGTCAAAGATTAGCTGATATATCAAGCTCCCACTTAGCTCCTGCCCAAAATGAATCTTACTGTGATACGTCACCAATATATTAATAAGTAGCTCTTGCACAAATGCTCCCTCTTGACCTTTCATAAGTCCTGCTTGTCCCCAGAGCACGATCCTGATGACAAGGTGGAGCAGCTGGACAAATTATGCATCTGTTTTTACCATTTAAATTGAAAAGATTTCAAAGAAACAATCAAATAATAAGGCAACTCGCACTTGCTGGGCATGTTTTTCTGAAACATACAGGATAAAATCCTGACTCCATCAGTGTAAAAGGCAGGGCTTTCTTGACAGGGAAGGTAAAAAAAAAAAAAAAAAAAAAAAAAAAGAAAAAAGGGGAGGAAGGGGAAAAAAAAAAAAAAAAAAAAAAAAGAGAGAAAGAGGGAAAGAAGGGGAAAAAAAAAAAAAGGACAAAAGACAAACAAACAAAAAATCAATACAATAGCAGGGACCATGGCTGACTAGCAGATTCAAAGAAAGAAAGAAGAGGAAGCAGTCTCCTAATGTCACTGTGACATCAATGAAAGAGATGCATATTGGCTTTACAAGATCCTAGTTCCTTTGGAGTTCTACTGAATAAACTGGGTAGTCATGCTTTGAGGGAGACCAAAACTCTCAGACGGGAGAAGGAATGGTAGTTAGGCTTACTTTTGCCTTTCTTTTTATCATGTGTAGTTTTGATCCAAGTCATCTGCCAATTAGGCTTCCAAAGGAAGAATTTAAAACCTTAATTGTGAATAGTGCACTGCTCAGAGAGAACATTAGACAGCATTAATAGTGACTTGAGCCTCTAATCTTCGTTTGATGTTACAAATCAGAACAAATAAGGATCTAAGATACACAAAATGTTCTAGCAAAAGGGAATGGGAGAAAAAAACGGGCAAGCCAGGGCTCCAACTTAGATGCAACAGCTCTATAACTCACAAAGCACTGGAAAAAAAGCAAGACTAAAAACACAGAAAGCTCAAAAAAAAGCATTATAGCGAGTCAAGGATGCAACAAGCAGTGAGCACAGGTGTCAAGGCCAGACACAGCAGCAGGCATCAGCCTGATTCCTTAAAGAGTAACACCACTTCGGCCAAAGGCAGCAACAACTAAAATGGCCATGTTAGCTGACCTCTCTCTTGAGCAATGATCATGCTGGATAAGCAAATCCAAGTGATCACATCTGGTTTGGATCAACAATAAGAGACAACGGAATACTCTGGTGTATCTAATGGGGTGTGCATGAGAGGGCATAATCCATTCCAGAAGCCTTACAGCTGCTTACATAACTTCTCAATAAAAAGTAAGCGTCACGCCACACCGCAGTGTGATTTTTGAGAAGGCATAAATTCACTCACACAGCAAAATAAAGGTGAATCAGCAAATAGTTTCAGAGCAGCCCTTTGCAATCTAATCTTGCACTGTGATTATGGGATGATGAAAAGAAGTTTTAACACAAACAAGACAGCACATTGGGCTAAGAGATAAGCAATTATTTGAAAAATTCCCAAATGATCTAGTACACTAGAGATAGACAGGAGAATGATTCTTAAGTCACTATAAAGAGACACCATCTTCTGAGGATGCCCAGATACAAGAGGAAAGACATTTCAGAATGTGTAGAAACAGCACCTCCCTAAAAGAACACAAACACACAGGGATCCAGAAAGAAGGCCATAATGTTTAATGAAGAAAATAAAATAAAAGATAATCCCATTGTATTGTAAATAGCAACAGCTAAAGGTTTTGTCCAGCAAATGATATGTCATACCAGAAACGCCTTCAAAAAAACAGGTACATTGCAGTCTGCTTGTGTAAGCACCCCACAGAAGCTCAAAATGTACTTTGCATTTTTCTTCAGTTATAACGTCTGATCAGTACAAACTATGTCTCTTGGGAAAATACCAATTACATGCCAAAACAAAATTGGTTATAGAACCGTGAGACAAGAACCTTTCCACAGAAAAACCAGAAGCGCCAATGCTACCAAGCCAAAGCAGACAATGAAACTATCCATCAAAACTGAAATTAGAAATCTGTATATTCTACAGTTGGAATACTACATTACATCCTAAAATATTTATACATACTATGGGTGCTTTACCAAGCATTTTGATTGCTCAACATCTAAGCATTATTACAAGGAGAGAATCCAAAGAGAAAATCAGGAGAGATTGCTTTTAAACTGGGATGAGAAATCCAAAATTACTCTTAGGTTTGTGGACACTGGAGAAAGAATTAAAGCAGCACCTTTTATCCTGTCATCAAGAAACAATAATTCTTCCTTTTACTGCTACAAAGAAAGCAGCAATTAGTCACGTGAAACAAACATAATATGTTTCCTTAAGAAACACGTTAAATTACACAACAGCAGGACTGTACTGAATGAAAGATAGCTAGGCTTTCTGGAACATCAAGCAATGCCTGCATGTTATGCCAGTCCTGAACCTATTAACCACAACAACCAAAAAACAACACACAACTTCTGCTGATTCCTCACACTACAAACTTTGTATATCATCTAGATGGACGCTGTCAAGTAGCAAACACCTCATCAACATTCTTAAAACAGCAGCACTGAGCACAAATAGAAAAAATCAGTTAAATCAGACTTCATGTTTCAGGCATTTTCTGGTAAGCACAAAGACTGACATCAAACTAACAGTCACTATTCCACATCAAAAATCCTAACTGACTTATGACCAATCACAACTTCTCTGAGTTCATTCAGTAGAAATATATATATATGTATATAAAAGAACAGCATTATCTGTAAATTATTCTCATTTTGCCCATCTAGATTCTTGTCTGATTTCCCCACATCTAAAAGGAGAAGAAAGATTGACATCTGAAGGAAAGATTGAAGAAAAAAATACACAACGTCTAAGTTGCAGTAATTACTTTTTCTCCCTTGATTAGCAAACAAATGAGAATTATCTATCAAAAACAGGCATTGTTTTGAGGCACCCTCAGACAGATATTCAATTTCTTTCTCCCCCATGATTAGTCTGGTAGGCAACATCACAGCTGCCCACACAGAACCACCAGCATGCTCTCCAGATCCACTCCTGATAAGGAGCTATCCCACTGAAGAGAAATGGCCTCCCACATTCCTGTGGTCTATCCATGCTCTTGATAAACCAAAGTAAATAAATTAGAAGAATAAAGCCTTATGCGGTCTACTCCGGCTTTTCTAAGGCCGTTGGTTTTGTGTCACCCTTCAGCATTTTGTTATTCTTTCATCAAAAATAAATACATAAAATAAATGAACATTAGCCAGGAACGTTTAATATCTTTCTGATTGCAATGTGGCATTGCTCTTACAGGAGAGCACTCTATGAAAACAGGAAGAACAGTCTTCCATTCATTTCATGCACAATGTTTTGTATACACATCCCAAACAAACTTTCCCTTCAGTCCCTCCAAACCTCATTGCTTGCAATACTCTACAGAATTTCTACTCACTCATCCTCTACCCATCCTCCCACTCGCTAGCTACAAGATAAACTTAATCTCCATGAGATTTACTCAGAGACATTTTGGAAAAATCCAGACACCAGAAATTTCAGAATTTAGGTGTTGCTAAAATAAAATGAATAGAACCACTTACCTATCAAACCTATTAACTGAGCTTTGCAATTGCAGGTGAACAACACAGTAGCAATTCACAGCTCTAGGAAGGTGATGAAGAAAATCCTCCTGGAAACCATTTCCAAAAACAAAAAGGACAAGAAGGTGATAGGGAGTAGTCAGTATGCATTTACATGGGGAAATCATGCTTAACCAATCTGATAAACTTCTTGGTGGATGAATGGAGAGCATCTGATGCAGTTTACCTCAATTTCAGCACAGCTGACCCCGTAACATCCTTACAGACAAGCTGACAAAACAAAGCTTACATAATTACACAGTGAGACAGATTGAAACAAAGTCCAACTGGAGGCTACTGGTGTAACCCCGGGGTCGATACTAGGGCTAATATCATTTAACATCTTCATTAACAAGCTAGATGATGTGACAGAATGTACCTCAGCAAGTTCACAGGTGATACAAAACCAGAAAGAGTGGCTGATACACCACATGGTTGTGCTGCCATTCCGAGCGACCTTAAATATGGGGAATGTGAAGCCTTGAACCCGGAGAAGAATTACCCTCAGGTACCAGAATGCACTGGGGCCTGACCAGCTGGAAAGCAGGTCTGCAGAGAAGGCCCTTGGGGTCCCAGTGGATAAGAAGCTGACCATCAGCCAGTAATGAATGCACTCTCATAGCAAAGAAAGTCAGCTCCATTAAGACGAGAAATTTTTTTGCGAGCAGAAGGCAGTGCAATCCCTAGTACAAGGGGAATCAATTGCCAGAATAGGCGTTCTTCAGCCTGTATGTTTGACATACAAAGGTGAATGAAAAAGTGAAGCTGATGAGCCAAAGAGCAATATTTGTTCTTCAGATGTTTTCAGATAAACCCTAGGGCTATTGTCCCTGTTTATATGAAAAGGAGATTGGTAAGGACATGCTTTGCAGAATTCTATTACAGTCCATATAGTGAATGATTATGTAAGTTGTATACTGCACTACTGCATTTTTAATAGGGAACAGACTGTCACCACCATCTCTTTAGGCAGCAGACTACAATCCCCAGGCAAGATACAATCTGCTGTTCCCACCAAGTTTCTGCAGGTATTGTGGAGCAATCTGACTTGGAAACTGCTGCCTAGTGCCTAGAGGAAGAAAATTCTTTCAGCTTGCTTCACAGGTCTGATAGGAACGCAGCTGAACTTTGGGAGGAGCTAGAAGGTGCTAATTTGCAGATTTGTGTTATCTGACTCTTTGCTTTATGCTTATGCCTTGTCAGCAAAGCAGCAGGGTTTAAAATCAAACTCAGCTTCTTTTCCAAGCCTTCGAGAACTGTGCCTTTGATGCTCTGGATTTTGGCAAGTCTGAAAAACAGACAAATGCTTGAGATCTTAACTCCAAAATGTTATCTATGAATAATCTAAAGTATGAATTTATAAAAAGCCAGCTGTTGTATCTTATGTAACTCTTACCGTGTACTTAACAGCATCTAAGGAATTTTGCAAGCAGTAAGGAGGAACAAACTGAGGCTTACCTGTACAAGTAGGCTTTACAGCCAAGCAGCTAATACACTATAAACTCATACTCTGGATTATCATTTATCAGGTAAACAATTACTGTCAAAACATTGCAACTGTTCACGTTACTCATGGATGTTTAGGTGGAGGTCAATTTCAACTAGTCAAGGGGCATTTTGCAATTAATATATTTAGAGGTGCAAATGAATCCTGACACTTGAAAAATTCTAAAGTGATGTGCAAATGAAAACTTGTGTGTATGTACGTTATTTGTACAAGTGATGAGGTGCTCTTTTCTTAAATAAAAACAGAGCCAAAAAGCAGAAGATTATGTAAATGTACTAGAGAAACTGTGGATTCCTCTCCCATCTGCTTCGTTTTCAGACTTTACAGTGCCTCAATTTTACAGCAATAAATCAGAATGACTGTGTTTGGCCTAATTATCTTCTCCTGCAAGGACAAATCTTTGCTTACTATCTCAATGCAGGGCAGAACAGAGCAAAGCACCACTGCAGCAAAGTATCAAGATTAGGGGTGGATGATTAAATACAAACTGTGCAGTCTAGCAGGACCTTCCAGTGTCTGGAGCTCATTTTTAACTTTCGGTGTGACATAGAACGTACTGCCCTGTTCTGAAACACTAATTATGGAGTATTATGGAGTGCCAATATCAGATCAAGCTGTCAACCACAGTTTTAAAACCACTGTATTTAAAAAGCAATATAAAATGAATTCCAGTTTGACTTCAGAGTCACAAAATACGAGAATTCTTATATCATCTGTTTACAAGGCAACAAAATATTTTAGGTCATGACAGTACTCAACATTTACAATACCTGCTTGAGGAAACTGTTTGGAACCTAACTCACGCCCTAAGTACTTGGCAATATGCCATGCCGTGCTTCATAACGTTGCCTACTAAGAAATAGGTTATAATGACAAAATACTGTAAAATAGTGATAGACAGAAGGTGACAAAAACATGGAGAAACAGATTTTGTTCATAATTACTTTCAGGTGAAAAGGTGTAAAGATATCAACAGGGTAATACTGATTGCAGTAACAGTAATTCCCCCATAGTTTTTACTCCCAAGCCCATTCTTGTTTTAGCCCTGACCCAAAGGAAGAGGTAGTAAAAAAAATAATAATAATAATAATGAGCAAATTAAGAGCTGCAACCATCCTAAATCATCACAGATGGGTGGTAGGGAAGGGGTATAATGGCACAAGCCAGACAGTGACAAGAAGCTTTAAAATAGGCTATTTGGAAAGACAATGTCATCATTTTGCTTTCTGATACATTCTTTACCCTTAGCTTTCCTTTCAAACCAATTTCTTTAGATGTAGCATTAAGAAACTCTGTTCAACATGGAATTTAAGGAAAAAAATCTCTGGCCTTCCAAATACATGTAAGACAAGATGCTGTCATAGAGTACACTTCTTCACTATATATGAGGGCTGCTCCGAAAGTAATCCCTCCCCTTTTATGATGTTGGCCCTTGACTTCAGAGGTGGACAGTAGAGGCTGAACCTCCCCACCAATATTCCTTTTGATTTTGTTGCTGTGCAGGAGATGGCAGCAGAGGGGCAGTCTGACCAAATGGCATCTAACATGGAAGCGTGGATGAAGCAAAGGTGCGTCACTGAATTCCTCTATGTGGAAAAAAACGGCACTCATTGACATTCATCAGCACTTGCTAAATGTTTCTGGAGACCAAACAGTGGATGTGAGTGCAGCGAGGTGGTGAGTAGTGCATTTCAGCAGTGGCAACAGTGACATGAAATACAAGCTATGCTCTGGACAGCCATGCACAGCTGTCACACCACAAAATGAAGAGCCTCTCAACCAGCTCATCTGCATGAACTGGTGGATTACAACCAGGAAGCTGGGTACAGAGCTGAATATCAGTTTCAATGCATTGGAAATTATGGTGATCATGTTGGAATATTGCAAAGTTCGCACCAGGTGAGTCCCATCAATGCTAACACTAGACCAGAAAGAACACTATATGCAAGTTTATCAGGACCCATTGAACCAATACGAGGCTGAAGGTGACAGTTTCCTGGATCACATCATTACCGGTGAAGAAATGTGATGTCACCATTACAAGCTGAATTCAAAACGTCAGTCCCTGGAGTGGCAACAGGTGAATTCCCCTTCAAAGTTCAAGACAAAGCCCTCAGAGACTGTCATGCACTGTCTTGTGGGATAGGAAAGAGGTGATCCTTCTGGATTTCCTGGAACCTGGACAAACCATCAACTCTGACCGCTACATCACAGTGCTGACTGAGGTGAAGGCTCGAACTTCCAGAGTCAGGCCAGAGAAGAAGATAACTTTTGTCTTGCAACATCATAACGCCAAGCTCCATATCAGCGTGAAGACTGTGGAGCACGTTGCCAATCTTGGCTGCACTGTCCTATCACACCCACTGTATAGTCTGGATTTGACACCTTCTGATTTCCACCTGTTTGGGCCGATGAAAGATGGATTATGTAGGCAACATTTTCCTAGCAGCTGTGAAACAGTGGGCCACCTGGTTTTTGAGCGTGGCATGAAGGCTCTTGTTCATCGTTGGTGAAAATGCATAGGTAAAGGCGGTGAGTATGTTGAAAAATAGTGTTTTGTAGCTGAGAATTTGTTCTATCAAACAGTGTTACTTGTGCTCTTTGTACCTGTTGTCATTTCCACAGAAATAAATGAGGCATTACTTTCAGAGTGACCTATGTATAAATTTCATTACATTTAGAGCTAAATACGTAATGTGCAAAGGAATGCTTATGAGATTTTGAGAAGGCTGCGGGGGGACCCGATAGCAGCCTTCCAGTACCTGAAGGGGGCCTACAGGAAAGCTGGGGAGGGGCTTTTTACAAGGATAGATAATGACAGAACAAGGGGTAATGGTTATAAACTGGAAGAGGGTAGATTTAGGCTGGATATAAGGAAGAAATTCTTCACTGTGAGGGTGGTGAGACACTGGAACAGGTTGCCCAGGGAAGTCGTTGATGCTCCCTCCCTGGAAGTATTCAAAGCCAGGCTGGATGGGGCTTTGGGCAACCTGGTCTAGTGGGAGGTGTCCTTGCCCATGGCAGGGGGGTTGGAACAAGATGATCTCTAAGGTCCCTTCCAACCTGAACCATTCTATGATTCTATGATTAACAGAAGCATTTCAGCAGTGGTGGACACCTGTGAGAAGTGGAGTCATTTAGTTAAAAGCCAAATTTTGAAGAAGACAATTTCTCCCAGGCATTGCTGTATCACCAACTAATAGGCACATCTAGCACGCAGAGAAGTGGTGGGAGCTAGGGACATTACAGTCCACTTAGCCATTTTAGTTTATCTGTATGCAGATCAAAAAGGTTAAACCATCATGCACAAATACATCCCTATGCATAACTGAAGTTTATTTGTGACAGGGTGAATTTAAACCTCTTGAGCATATCCACTGCCATAGCTGGAGCACTTTAGATCACGAACTGTTTTATTTCAAGCTAATTTAGGTTCTATACACTACATTGCCTGCTGGCATAAGTTATAAAGCAGACAATAACAGTTATACACCCTCAGCCTATGCACAGCACTTAGTGAAATTATCTGCTGTTGGTTACTATAGATACGGAAAGCAAACTCACATGTGAAAAGTGTTCGAGTCACAGCTCACAGCAACAAGGTTGTTACGTGGCTCACCTACAGGAGATACTGTAGTGACATGATTGAAACAGTGAAAATCACACTCAGCATTAGCACAGGCTCATCCAACACAAACATCCTCACAGCAGAACTACTGCATTCCATTCCTTCAGAGTGTATGATGGATGTCAGTGTTGCATGAACACTAATAACTTATCACAACTAAATACATACCCAACATTCTTTTCTTTCCTCTTGTTGCTGACTGATTCAAACTAAGGCCGTAAGCTGGAGCTGAATGCTGCATGATGACATAGCACCTTTGGCTATTTCTTTGCAAAAGGCATCCATAACTTTGGCCTCTGCACAAAGAAGTGACTGGAAAGGACATTTGTTATGGCTCTATATAGCCTTTGTCACTTTACAAGTATTTTTGTACGTCCACTCTTTATGACCTGAGAAAGGATTTCACAGGCATTAACACAAAATATAAAGCCATCTTTATAGCTCTTTATCAGCTCCTGTGGCTTGGTACCTAATTTCCCTACACTGTTCTAATAAGGAAAGTGTGTTTCTTGGAAATTATGCCAAAGAACATTGCTTTAGAAACAGCCCAAAGTAATTTACACTGCATGCCAAGGCAAGATAGCTGTACTTAAAGAGTGTGACAATTGCTTACCTTTGCAAGCATCAGTACAGGCCAATCTTGACTGGAAAGCAAAGGCATTTTAGGATTGTTGTATTTAATTCTCCAGGTACGAATTTAGCCAGCAGACCCAAATCTGAACATTTTGACTCAAAAAAATATATCGAAATTTTACTACTTAGAATTCAGTAGGTACCACATTTAAATAGGTTATCCAAATGAAAGCTATTATTATTCTTTAATTGTTAAGTTTCCAAGTCATCTCAATATTTCACCACAAAAGACAGGAACAATGAATTCTCCCAGGTTAAAATATTAAATAAGTGAGAGCATATCAGTTTGTCATTTAGATTCCTGTGTAGTTTAGAACAAAGTAACAAAGTAGTTTAGAACACAGTAACTCCTGATTTTCCATTCACCTTTCCCTCCTCAGATCTTTACAGAGCCTCTTCAGAAATAGTTCTGTGACTGCATTTATTCTGTCTGTTGAAGAAATTGCCCGGTCTCTAGTAGATGGACTAACTGAGATAATGTCGACAACATAACACTTCAAATTAGCAAAGAAATGGGAGTTGCAGATACAGGAATTATAGATAGGCTGGGCAAAGAATTAATTATTAATTAGGATAGTAACGAAATAATCCTGAGAGACCCAGACCATTTAGCTGGCAGCAGAATTCATAGCCTTTATGGTACAAACAGGTATATCAGTACCAATGAAATTATCCAATCTTTTTTGATTAACCAGACATAGCATCATTGAACTACTGAAGAAAACTGTACAAAGTTCTTAAAATCTATCAAAAAGTTAAATCAGATAAAATATATGAGCTAGGCTAAAGAAATAATCTGTAAATAGTTCTTAAAATTGATATTAAAAAGTTAAGCCTGCTATGTGGAATGCCTGCCACAACGTTCTAAGTGTTTTCTGTAATAAGCAAGGAAATTCATAGTCTTAGTAGTGTTGCACGCCCTGAGGGGAGCAAAAGTATTTTCCACAAAGAGAAAACATCTGCAAAGACACTTATTTATAGAGGCATGTGATAAACAGACTCGTGTGTGAAGTTAAGAGAATAACAATTTTCTGATGAATTAACAAAGCTAATGTATCATAAATTAATCCCAGTTTCAGGATTTCTTATTTATGTATTTGTTCTGTTTTGTTTTACTTGTGTATCAACTTTCTCAGTGCTGTAACACAGTATTACTGTTTGAAAAGTATCAGCCACTTTTTAAATTTCTAGTACAAGTAAACTAAGCTTCATTAATAGGTAGACTTTCTTCTGTGTAGCATTTTCTAATCAAAGTCTCTAATCAAAGTTTCTAATCTAAACAACTGAGGCCGTCAGAGGACTGAAACTCAACAAATTGCTTATTTAAAAAAAATTATGTAAGTATGATGGCTGAGATCCAGTTCTTCTCTGAAAGCTACTCTCAGTCAACAACGTGGCAGACATTTTGGAGAAGTAACAAAAAATGTGATTTCTTACTGATACCTTTTACACCTCACAAGAAGTTTCCATTTTGAATTTTTTTCACAAAAACAAATGTTATTTCCCTTGACCTTTCTGGACATCAAACATGCTGCTAGAAGGCAACAAGCTAAGCACCAACAGGATCACAGACGTCTACAGAGATAACTTTTAGAATTGTAGGCAGGAAAATAAAAGGAAGAATTGAGTAAAAATAATGTTAATTTATAATTTGGAAAAATGCATTTTCATGCATTTTTGGACTTCAGCTAAAGGATATTTCTAAAACTGCAACTCTCTTAAGGGTACATTTAAAACACAAAAGCTAAACTCTGACTCAATGTCATGCGCTGGCAGGGACAAGGACCTAAGGCAGTAGCATTCTCAGCCTCATGACTGTCTAGCAGAGAGTTGCTGGATATAAACTCCAACACATTTCCCAAGTTCAACGAAGAATTCAAATCAACCCTTACTAGTTATTTTAGTCATTGCTTTGTCAGCCATATTTATGTTTCACCATAGCATTGGTGAATAGAAATCACCCGAGAGGTAAATAAGGTAAGGTCTGTTGGACAGGTATCATCTCCTACAAAGCTATCTGATGTAGATGAAAAAAAGGCACACAATTTTCAGGTTTGAAATGGAAACAAAAGCTTCAGGATAAGGGCAAGTTTGAACAAACTGATGCCAGTTGCCTAAAAATTAGGCAATGTGAACATAAAAGGTGGTTCTTCTTTGCTAAGGCAGAACCAATGAGGTCATTATCAGGGTATAGAATGACACAGAAACAGTACTGCTACCGCTAGTATAAAGATTCTTGTGAAAGACAAAGAAATGATGTGGAAATTATTAAATATCTTNGTCATCAGAAAAAAATAAAAATAATTCCTGATTCCAAGAAAACAACAAGAGAAATAATTTCCTCAATAATTCCATTCCAGATGAAAAGTGATATATTAATACTGAAGAACTGTACAATAACCGAGCCTTGAAACCGCTCAGTAAATCACTCAGCAGTTTGGCAGATAGTATCAGGAAATGTTTTTTTAAGAGTTCCCTCTTCCCAAGAGGCAGATCACTGCATTATGAGCCTGAGATATTAAAATATTCTGTCAGCTTTCTTCGTTACAAATTTCCGATTAAATTCCAAGTTGTCCAAACTTTTTATACATTTTAACTTTACAATTTGTAATCTTTTTTACTTATTTTTCCCAGAGTTGATCACGTACCCAACTAAAGGACCTAGCACGTGTGGCAGGAAGTGACATTAGTAATTCACTAGGTAATTGCTGATCTCAATTAGGATATTTCTACTAAAATAGTATTGCAGAAAGCAGCATTCTTCCTACAAGAGAAAGATTCTCGCCCTGACAAATTTTGTAAGTTTTGATGAGTTCCAATGTCAAAACATGAATATCACGTAAAGATTAGCTTTTCCCTCTCAATTTTGCACTGTAGTATCAATTAGACATCATTCTTCCTGCCCTAACAAGTCATACTGAAGGCACAGACCATTGTTCCACCCCAAAAGCAGGGGCAAAAAACCCTCCAGTGCTTCAGGAATTATTTACTAAGTTTTGAGATGAAAGATACATACAAAATGCACAATCTTAGAGGAATAATAAAAAGAAGTTTAACTTTTAGTCAACAGCTTCCAGTATGTACTGACACAAGCATAATCAAAGTCCTAGCTGTGTCTTTAAAGATTTAATCAGGTCATACCAATGCAACACCAGAAAGTCCTTTTGCACTACTGCTGAAAGCTGTATAATGGATTCTTTACAGTAAATAATGCATAAGTCGAACAGAGAGATTGTTTGAAGGAATGTGGCTTTTATTTTGAGATAGGGAGATTTATGATCCAAAACACAAAAGTCAGTGGAAATAACTCCTGGCCTTACTGGTCTTTGTATCAGGACCATTCTATCTACTACGTGAGGCAATTTAAATGCATTTTGAAACACAGGTATTCTGCATGGTAAATCTTACTTTGCAAAGGCAGAATTTTCAGTGTTCCTCTTACCAGTTATGAAGAGGGAATGTGCTAATGTCATTTGATATCCTCTATTTTTGAGAGCAATTAGCACTAAAAAGTGCTGTGTAAGAGAAGCAAGAAGCACTAAACAGCACCAACAGCAGGAATACTTGTCAAACATGTCGCTTTGTTTCCATCATGCACTCATAATGTAAACTCTAACTGTATTTATCTCCTGTTGCTGTAAACAACTTTCATTTAATTTACATGAAAAGATGACGTTTTTGTGATTATTTTCTTCCCACAGAGCTTCTCTTAGGCAGCTATCAATCTACTACTATTATTTCACTGAAACCACATTATCAAGGCATAAGCTGGAACTGCCAGAAATTGTGGACTTACAGAGAGGTTTTGGGCTTGCAGACAATGGGTTCTAGCTTTCTAGTGCCCTTGGGGAAATTTGTAAATAGGGTGGGTTTTTTTGTTTTGTTTTTATGGAAAGACAAATTGCACAAAGAAACATCACTTGGTGAGCCAAAATTCAAGAGCTGCTACATCTGAGGTAGTGAATGCTTCTCAAGAATACTCATCTCTAGGCTTTGCTAATATGAAAGCCTTCTTTGAGGGATAGCTTAGTGATAACTGTTTCATTATGATAAATTTTGCTTACTATTTATAAAGGCTATATATTGATTTAAAGGAGTTCTTACTGTAAGTATAGAATACATATTCATATTACTTAAACACTGTAAACAAATAACATTTTCCTTTCTGAAAGAAGGTTAGATGTACTGTAAGGTTCCCATAAAGCACATACACCTCAACATCCTAATTCTTCTCTTTATTCTCTTTCAATCCTACTCTGAAATGCTCTTGCAAACCATTCTCCTATTTGCCATTGTTTCTTTCTTTGCAGTTTATAAGTTCCTGGAAAGCTGTGGCTTTTTGATGACCCAATCATTCATCACAGGCCTACATTTATTTGGGCATCAGTCCTCTAACTTGTTGGATAGGTTTCCTATAGGCAGCGTGAATTCACATTGATCACCCTGAAATTTGTGCTTTGTAGTTCCCATAACATGTGCTGGAGTACACGTGAATAGACATGGTGAAAATAGTTTACTCATTCGGCAGAAAAACGTATGATAAAGCCATTCATCAGAAAAACATACAGACAGCATTTGGATCGTCTCAGCAAGGGCTCCTATTCTGTATTCTTTCCCTCAAGTAGAGTTGCCTTGTTTTTCATGATTCATCTGGTGCTGCCTAGTAGGCAACTACAGTGCTAAAAGCCTAGTGCGGACAGTGAACAAAGCCTAGCAGGAATACCAGTACTTCTCTGATGTCCAAATTCTCGTACTGAGTAAAGGCTAACACATTTCCAAATGCATTCTTGCCTATTCTGACTTCTTTCCCTGAGATCGCTGTGACATCTTTCATTTTATTGTCATCTGGAACCATTTTACCCTTCTGTTTGAACATCATAAAGCTCTTTTAAAAAAGGATCATTCTGAAAACAATTCTTGAACTCACTATATCTACTCTCTTGCTTTGCACATGTTCAGTAGGTGATCAGAAAAATCTCTGTAAGACTGGGTGACTGACAGACTCACAAATTCTACCTAATTTGTATTCATCAGATTTAGCCAGGCATCTTCAACACTTCAAGCAATGTTCTACTAATCTTGCTTTTCCAATTATAAATACCTGAAGAATTGTGTGAGTCAAAGAAAATTAATCAATTATACTACGTCCCTCACCTAGTTTAAAGACGTTTCAAACCTGAGATGAAGAAGTTATATGATATAAAGTGCAAAAAACTAAGCAAGATATAAAAAAGAGGGGATATGCAAGGAAAACAGTAGGAAATGCAATTTTCATTTAAGATTTTATCTTGGAGAAAAACAGTCATTGAAAGATTATACAAAAAAAAAAATCTACCAAATCATACAAATAAATGTCCTATTTAAGATGATTAACTTCAAAAGAGGCACTGCCAAAAAAATTTACAAATACTATCTCCCAGTTAGTTTCAACAAGAGATTTTTCTCTATGAAACAAAAATACTAACAAACAAAATTAATTCAACACACTACATCTCCAAGCTGTACAATAAATACATAATTCGCCTACTGACCATCCCACCAACACTGTTGATTGAATACCAGCCATACACAACCACAATGTATTTGCTATGGTTAAGACAGAAATTGAGCCATAAAGATGGCTTGGTCCACACAGTAAAGGAGACCTACAGGAAAGCCAGGAAAAAAAGCAATTTCTTGCAAGCCCCTGTTTTAACTACATCATCCCATGTAGGAATACCCCGTAGTAAATTTCCAAAAGAAGCTTTCACGTAAGAGCAAACACTGTTCTCTGATTTTTTTTGGAGTGCTTTCAGACTTATGCTGGCCTGAATGTGAACAGAAGTTGCCCTATAAGTTTTACAAATTCTTGGCTAGACACCAAACACTGCACTTACATAAGGCAATATAATCACCTGACACACGTAGCTGCCTTGCTGATTTTCCAAGAATTTTAATCCTCTTCTCATGAAACTATCCTTTTGGTGAGCAAATATGTTCAGGCAATTACTTAAATGCTTGTTTTGGAAACAAACAGTTTGATTTATCAAACAGTAGAATAATATTTTCTACTCTCAAACATCAGAAATCAAAAGAAAGATACTTGCACAGCCAAGTACAACATGTAGCTTGCCATATAAAAGGGCCTGTTCCTCAGCTGAGCACTCCCAGGCTGCTTTTACATATTTAAAAGCCCTTATACAGAAGAATAATAAAGCTTCACAGCTTTCCCTTCCTGCCAAACAGATGGATCACCATATCAACAAGTAATGCACGTAGTTAGGACACAGCAATTATTACACTGTGCAAAGAGCAGACCAGAGAGTTGCATGATGTTTGGAGGCAGCAGTAACATGAACTTCCCATTGCTATAGGTTTTGCTTTTATAGAATGCTTAAACATACAACTACCCTATTCTAATTGCTTTAGTTTATATTATGTCACATATTGTCACATATAAAATCAAATGGTTCAAATCCCTAGCCTCATGAGGGCAATGGAAATTTTAACTACAGACTTCAAAGAAACCAAAATGTCTCATTAGTACTCAAAATATTTCTGCTTACTGACTGCACAACTGGAACTCTTCATTAATGATGATTTGGGTGTCTGTTTTTTTGCATGCGTAATTTACATTCACATCCTTTGTAATAATTAAAGGGTTGCTAATGCGACAACAGAATGTATTAAGAAGGCTCTGAACCACAAATTGCAGGAAGCTAGAACAATACACTATGGAATTACCACTTTCTGTGCACATTAAAAAGAATTATTGCATGCTCTTAGAACAGCAGAATAACAATTGTTGAGATTGGAAGGGGCCACTGGAGGTCATTGATCCATCTCCTGCTCAAAGAAGAGCCAACTACATCAGCCTGGTTCAGCACCACATCCTCTCAGGTATTATTTTCAAGGATGGAAAATATATAACCTCTGTGGGCAACTTGACTCAGCATTTGACCACCTTTACAAGTATAAGACTTTTCTTATGTTTAAGTATTTCAGTTTGTGTCTACTGCTTCTTGTCCTGTCACTTCTTTGCATGGATATTACCCTTTAGTTGTACATATATTGGGGAAATACTTGGAGATCTCCACTCTTACAAAACCACCAGTGTAACTCTACTTCAGCTGTACAAAACGATCATTCAAAACATCATTCACTGTCAATCACTAGTATGTCAAAGCAAATTTAAATTCCTGCTACACTCCTACGTAAGCACTTCCTATTACAAATCCTGCAAACAGTTTTCCCCTCAAAACAAAACCACTTCATCTTTTGAGGTTCCAGAAACCAGAAAGAGCTTGCCATTCAAATGAGATAGAAATCAGTGACAACATGAGCATAGAAAGTTAGAACAAACTTTTAAAAAAGTTTCCTTTGTGTCGCAGTATGATCCATGAAGTAGGATGAAAACACAGAAGAACATGAAATTAGCGGCTGGGAAGAGCCACTGACAAGTCTGCTAGCAATGATCATTTTGTGCTCTTTAACACTCCTTCCTTAACATCAGCAAAGCAGCAAGAGAAGGGGGCTGCAGGCTGCACACAGTGCTGCAACTCCAGCACAATCACCTAGGTTGGAAAAGACCTTCAAGATCATCCAAGTCCAACCAGCAACCTGACTTACTGAGTCCCATCACTAAGCCACGTCACTTACTGCCACATCCACATCTCTTAAACGCCTCCAGGGATGGGGACTCCATTGCTTCCCCATGCAGTCCACTCCAATGCTTAACCACCCCTCTCTGTGAAGAAATTTTTCCTGATATCCACTCTAAATCTCTTATGGAGCAACCTGACGCTGTTTCTTTGTTTCCTACCATTTGTCACCTGAGAAAAGAGACTGACACCCTCCTCACCGCAATCTCCTTTCAGGTAGTTGTAGAGAGCCACGCGGTCTCCCTCAGCCTCTTCTCCAGACTCACCAACTCCCACTACCACAGCCACTCCTTGTAACTCTTACTTTCTAGTCTCTTCACCAACTTCATTGCTCTTCTCTGCATACNTGAAGAAATTTTTCCTGATATCCACTCTAAATCTCTTATGGAGCAACCTGACGCTGTTTCTTTGTTTCCTACCATTTGTCACCTGAGAAAAGAGACTGACACCCTCCTCACCGCAATCTCCTTTCAGGTAGTTGTAGAGAGCCACGCGGTCTCCCTCAGCCTCTTCTCCAGACTCACCAACTCCCACTACCACAGCCACTCCTTGTAACTCTTACTTTCTAGTCTCTTCACCAACTTCATTGCTCTTCTCTGCATACACTCAAGCAACTCAATATTCTTCTTGTAGCAAGACGCCCAAAACTGAGCCCAATATTCAAGGGTGTGGTCTCACCAGTGCTGCGTGCAATGGAACAATCACTTCCCCAGTCCTGTTGGCCATGCTATTTCTGATGTAGGCCAGGCTGTCATTGGCCTTCCTTTCTACCTGGGCACACTGCTGGCTCACATTCAGCCAGCTGTCCACCATCACCCCCAGATCCCTTTCTGCCAAGCAGCTTTCCAGCCACTCTTCCCCAAGCTACACAGGTTATGACCCAAGTGACAACCACTGCTCCTAGCAGGTTCACACCTTTGGCATCTGCTTACTTTGCCTATGCCCAGAGACAGCCTTCAGTGGAAATTTCTCTAGTATAAAACCTACTGGGAGTCTGTGGCTATACCAGGCATTTCATCATTCTAACACCTGTGCAGATGTACCACTTGAGGTAAGAGGCAAGCAAAAAGAACTAAAAGCACAGGGACTCCTATTGCTGTCTCAGCCCATTTGATTCTGACACATTACTGGAGACTTTCAAAGGAGAGAATACATACAGAGAAAAGTCAGTCATTCATAAGCAAGCACAACTACAGGAACACTTTTCTGCATGAGCACAAATGATTCTGTATTCTTGCCTGACATGCCCATAATCTCTAACATGAATGAAACTTTGGTGACCCAGAACTCAGGTAGCTTCCACAGGGATTATGCAGCTTAAGCATAGGAACAGTCCTGTGGTACGCATGAAATTCAAACTCTGACAACAAATCAAATGGAATGAAATATTTAGCTGTAGTTTTTTTGTTGTTTTTTTTTTTTTTTTTTAAAATTCCTGCCTAATCAAAACAGTTACGAATAATGGAATGAAAATATTTAAAAAATAAATGTTTTTCCCTGTTACTAAGTGATTTTGTTGTTATTTTCAATAACTACACTATTCCACTGAAAAGTGAAGCTTATCAATAAAAAATGCAGTTTTTAAAACTTCACTGCTAAACTTACCATACTAAATTATTTGAATAGTTGGAAAGTTTCCATATTTGTCTTTATCCTCATTTTCCTAAAAGAG
>WBMW01002715.1:263748-276447 GCA_013396635.1 Penelope pileata | reverse complement strand
TTTTAACATCAACACATCTATTGTTTCTGGGATGCATTGTGTGATACAAAGTAATTAGAAAAATCACTTAAAATCTTGGACCATCGGTTTGATGCAAATATAGTTGACTTCAGTTCCTTGCTTGAAGGATTTTTTGACATATAAAGCAGTTTGTTAGAAGTCAGTTTTCTCATGGGAAAACTAAACAATTTCAAACTATATTTTGTTTTCCTCATCTCATCTGGAACATTATTTCAAACTAGTTTAATAAACACTGAATATATCTCCATGTCAGCACATTTACCAATTTAAGCCGGAATTCAAACTTGCACTCCTCCTAAGGGCAAAGTCTGCAGGAAAACATCTGCCTGGAGACCCGTAAATTTTCTTCAGCATCACAGAAAGTACTTTCTGGCCAGAGAATCCAGCCTGTACAGCAGAACAGGCACATCTAAGCCTCTCTAAAATTCCCGCGTGGTACTGACCCCAAATGGAAAATGCTGAGAGTTGAATTTACATGAAAATAAAGTATTATTGTTTATAATAAAAAAAATGTTCAGGGATGCATTTGTGTGTCCATCTGGATCACAAAAACCCTCCTAATTTCATTCAGCACTACCTGCCACCTTCCACAAATAAAAACAGAACTTTTTATTTGCATCATGAAATTTGCTTCACCATTTTTAAACTGCTCTTGAGCATCTTCAGAGAGTTCTTTATAAACCCTGCTCCTGCTGCAACAGGCAGCCACGGCCTGGTACCAGCACTTCCACCACCTGCATGGCCTTGCCTTTGTCTAGAAGTACAGCAAACATCCTTCCTGTTTGACAGCAGAAATGATTAGTAGAGCTGTTTACTTGTAAGAAATGCTTATAATAGCTTGAATGACCAAAATGGGCTAACTTATTCTAAGAGAGGATCTGCAAAGCATGCAGCACACTGATCACTGGGAAGATAAACTATTGAAGTTTTTGGAATGCAGAAAAACACACTACCACTTTCACAGACAGAAGTAGGAACAGGGACAAAAGTAGTGATTTTTTTTTTTTTTTTTTTAACATTCAGTAGTACTCACTACTCTCTTCATTTAAAACTATTTGTTTCAGAAAACACCAACCCTTACAAAATCTAATGCAAAACTGTTTTTAAAAGGGCTGTGAATACTTTGTCTGCAGGTGTGTATATTTGCAGGTAAATGTATTTTAAATTCTAGTAGTTACGATTCGGATACAAAAATTGTAGGCATGAAGTATGCAGTGGAAACAATTGCAGCACCCACAGTAAAACCCAGTATGCAGAAATCCAAAATCTTCAAACAAATTGACTGATTAGAATGTTTAAGACCATTGTCTTAACAATGACATTGTAAAAATGCTTATTTAAAAGCAATGGTTAGTCATTCTGTGGTCATTAGTTGTTACATTAAGCAGGATTGCTTAAAACACTCTGGATTATTTGTTGTAAGAACTGATAAAAGCATTATGACTTTCTAAGTAAAGATAGTCATTGCCTTAAAATGAAGCATTCTAAAGTCTGGAGACTTGTTTCAGATTTACTACAGCACATTACTTTTAATATTGCTCTGTTTGGGGCAGGAGAGGAAGGATCAGAGATTCCTTCCACAAATCATTGTGCACCCCAAACCGTGAGCATAGGGAAACCTGAGCTACGGCACAATGTGAACACAGCCTGTATTTTCCCTTGGGTGATACAACAAAGCCACACCCTTGACTTGCCAGCTTTACACCATCTGGAGGGAGGTGATCTCAGAGAGAACAAGAATAGCTCAGTCCCACTAGTGTAAGTGGGAATCCCTTTGATTATATTACAGAAAACAAATGAACTATCCTTCTCTTTTGCTTCTATCCCCTTCCCAATAAGGATTTCTTCTACCGAAACTTCTCTCAAGTTATCTGATATTTCTCATATGTAGTTCACTATGAAAGTGATGCCTTCTATTTATTTCTATGGAAACTACAACAGCTACAAGGAGCACAATAACACTATCTGACAGAGCAAATTCTCAGCTACAGCACACTATTTCTTCAACATGATCACTACCAGTAGCTGTGCATTTTCGCCAGTGATGAACAAGAGCTGCATGCTGCTCTCATAAAATTCTGCACCACTTGTGCACAGCCATCTGGAACATGGCTTGTCTTTCATGTCACTGTCACCACTGCTAAAATGCACAACCACTGCGTCACTGGGCTCACATCCACTGTTTGGTCTCCACAAACATTCAGCAAGTGTCAACAAATGTCAACGGGTGCCATTTTTTCCCTGCACAGAGGAATTCAACTTCACATCTTTAACCCATACGCACTTCCATGTCAGACGCCATTGTGTCAGAGTGCCCCTCTGCTGCCATCTGTCACACAGCAACAACATGGAACAGAATAACCTCTACTGCCACACCACCAACGTCCACCTCTGACATCGTGGGTCAACATTATAAATTAGGAGGCATTGCTTTCAGAGCAGCCTTTGTATAAAGCAAGCCAGCCTTTTTCAGTGGGAAAGCCATGCAGACAAATAAGATCGCAGGCTGCCTTCTTAACAAGCTGACCCTGATACACTGTAATTTATCAGCAGATAGCTTTCCTCAGAAAGCTTTCATTCCAATGTGCAATGGCTTACATAACTGAAATGTCCTACTTAATTAAGGTTCTCTGCTTAAGATAAGAATCAGGATAACCTGCTTTTAAGCCTGGAATCGATTACTGGCCTGACTATTAATTTGGTTAATGACATTGCAGAACATACGAATTCTGAAAGTCTGCTAGCCCCCAGGCATTGGTACTGTAAACATCAGATTATTCTGCTCACAATTTTGTCAAGGTAATCAAGGTATTAAAAAACATCTCGAAGTATTTTTTTTAATATATGTTTAAATAAAATCATGTTGTACCTTTTATTTCTTCAATTAAGAATTAATATTTATATCTAGTCTACATAGTTAACTTTTGGCTTAGATTTGCAGCTGGGGAACGGAGGTGTTAAAGCAGTACAAGTGGGAGGAAGAAATATTACAGGAGTGATGAAAGTCGACACAGTGAATCCTACATCAAATCTTCACAGCTGAGAGCCTCAAGACACAACCAAGCACTTCCTAACAAGACATTACAATGTATCACAAAGTAGAATGATGACAACACCTTGTCAGGTTTTTCAGCTCTTCACTGAAAAGCAGGAATGCATGCAGGGGGTGAGAGGCAGGGCTCTCAGGTGATCTAATAAGCCAGCTACTGCTGGTATTACTTTCTCCCACAGTTGAGAAATCAGAACATGCTCTAGGTCCTGTGTCAGTAAGGCTCTACTGCAAGACATGAGATTATACCTTCTAGTGCATATGTCAGTAGTTCAAATCAAGAGCTATTGCTAAATTTACTGCAGAGCGCCAAAAAAAAAAAAAAACCCTGATCTCTACAAACTTCACTTTATGCATCCAAGAACACACTAAAGGTAAGGTACCTAAGTGCTCAGACAACTACTATAACAAGCTTTCAGATACTTTAATATAGTATCTAAATTATAACAGAGAATGGATGAGAACTTGGCTGTTATTAGATGCTTTAATTGAAAACAGTCTTTACAGGAGGACCGAAGGCTCACAAACCAGTTCCTACATTTACCAGTAGGGTATTGTATTTATGTATTATGCATTTCTTGTTGTCTAGGCATCAGACGTAGTGCACTTTAAAAGAGATGGAAAATTGTTTCATTCTGTATACCCTGGTCTTCTGAAGGAATACAGAGAAAACTGAGATGTTAAGATTATGTCTTAAGGAGACTGGCTTGTATAAACCATTGCTATGTGAGATACTTCACACCACTTGGCCAGCAAAGCCATAGCTCTTTGCTCCTCTGCTGGCACATGTTAATAGCCTAGTATATAGCTACTTTGCATTTCCTGAGTTATGCCACTATTTACAGATAACTGGAACTTGAATGTATTTGCTATTAAATGTGTAATTAATAAAACCATAATAACAATAATTTCTTTGGGTCAGAGATGTTAAATACTATTAGCAAGATATTACCCTTTGTATGGCCTACAGCAAAGACAACCTGATTGCATTCAACATTAGAAGAGAGGTACATTGAAAACACTGAAAAATGGAATATCTGCATGCAGATAACATACTATATTTGATTATGAATTGCTTCAGCAGGCTAAACAGGTGCATCTCTTACCACTCATTCAAAATGAGAGCTATCCACATCTTGGACATACTGCTTTAAATCAGTTACATTAACACAAAATCATTTCCATGAAACATTAAGCCAAGAAAATAACTGACATTCAAACCTTTTCAAAGGGATTTGAGGATCCTTTTTAATTACTGTTTGCATGGATACAGCATGGGATCTTCTTTGAAATATGTATATGTAAGGATGGAAAATTTACAATTCTGAAAATCATTTTTCATTCAGACAGTACTTACCTGTGTAAATAGACCTGAACTTTCAGTACGTCAACTACAAATACTTATATGATACAAGTTTTCATGATTGGATTTTCAAAACTTTAGAAAAATAAGGAAAGTATAAGAATATAACTCTTTTATTCATTCCTGCTATAAAAAAAAATTCCTGCTTTCTTTCCTTTGCCTTCATTTGCATACAGCATATAAAATAAACTATCTAAAAGAAACATTGCAAAGATGCACAATCAAAGAAAACAAAAATAATACTCGTGCAGGGTAATAGTGAGAAAGAGCCCAGTCCCATTCAATTTCAGGCATTTCAATATCTTTAATATATCTCTTTTTGCTGCTGCAGAAGAATAACTTTTTTTTTTTTTAATTCTTACTACAAAACTGAGAATAAGAGTGACTATTAGAAGGCACACCATTCCCATAGATGTGCAAGCAGCTCAGGTAACACATTAGTTCAAGTACCAGAAGTGTGGCTGTGCTGGGTTGGTATTTTGCCCAGGCTTGTTCTCAGCAAAACTCACTGAATGGAAACACTGCAATAAAGCTAGACTGAATTCACTACCCAGGCTGGCTAATGTTGTGAAGAGAAGAGATGCTCAAAAAGTGAAGTACATATTTTATTCATCAGATATTTTTCTGTGGAAGATTAATTGAAGCACGGTATAAAAATACCAACCAATATCTACGTAAATACTGTAAGTGAATGAGACATTTTGGTAAAGTTGCACCATAACTACGTTTGATTTTTAAGTATTTCTTCTGTAATGACTGCAATGACCTAACTTAAATGGAATTTAGAGAAAAGCAAACATGAAACAGATGCAGAATGCCAACAAACCCCCAAAAAACAGCAGGATAAGTTACTCAAACAATTCTGTTTTTTTTGTTTGTTTGTTTTAATTAGAAGTAGAAATATGAAGATCAATATAATATCAAGTTGTGATTAAAAATATACTCTCATACACATGGGTTTATCACAGTTTTTCAGCTCTTTCCAAATCACTCTTGGACAATCAGGAGTTGAAGGACAAATCATGAAAAATGATTCCTAACATGTAATGTTTATGTAATGTATGACAAAGACTGAAGCCGTGAAGAAAGATAATTTGGGATAGCTTGCTTACCACAGAAACACCTTAGAGAAAATGTGACCAGTCTAGACTCATCTCACAAACTTTGCACCACTGCATAGACAGATTCTAACAAATGTTGGAGAAACACAAACAAACAAAACAACACCTGTTCTTTTTGATTCTGTTGCTGAATAGAATCTAATTGGGAAATGTAGCATTCTTTTGTCTCTACATTGATCATTTGTGGACAACAGCCTAAGCTCAGACATTGTTTTATCTTCTATAAACACAGTGAAGGAAAAAGATAGGTGGGAGAAAGACTGAAATAGCGAATGTTTTTTACTCAGTCATACCCCACTTCTTCACTTTTCTCCTATATGATGCAGTGTTCTGTTGAAAAGCAACTAATGGTCTCTGAATGCAAACCCACTACCAGCTGCCTTTAGCAGAAGCGATATAAAGGTGTGCTTTTCCTACACAATATGCTTGTACAAAAGCCTGGAAAGATGTGGGTGTAAATAACCCAGCTTACAGTGCAGAATGTGATATTACAAGAAGGAGGACATAGTGAAGAGGTACAAGTCAAAGTAGAAAGAGGATACTGAAGAGTCAAAATAAACAAGAAATGTAACCTTGCTGCTAAGAGGTAAACTATTGCCAAATAGGCTATTTCATTAAATAAATGTTTTCTGCCACCTTGATTAAGTTTAAATTAATCACTTTTCATCCAGCTTATTTTCTTCACATAACATTACATTTAGTGAAGAGTACTAATTCATAGTCTTTGAAGAAGATTCTATTCTCACTGACTAGAAATAGTTGCCTAGTATTACAAAATTTCTCAAAGGACACTCATTAGATAAGGAAAAGATGCATGTAAACTCTATAAAACAATGCTTGAGTTATCTAAGACAAGGAGCAGCTGTTCCTCTGATCCTAAACTGTAAATCTAAGAGGAATAAGTAAACTCAAGTTCTGTAACTATCAACCGCTTTTCGATTTTCAAAGACTGTTGACTTCACTATTAGCCACCTAGAAACTCAAGGATTTATCAAGCAGGACTTATCAAGTCCATGCACATTGACTTGTTGCAGACAAAGATACTTGACAGTCCTGACTGATAGTTTTATACCCTATTCCAGTCTGAGGTACAGTGCAGTAGCAACAAATAAAAACGAAGGTTTTTTCTCATCATCATAAGTAGGCTGCAAAGTATTTTCCAATTGTATATGCATTTCTTAAAATCAATTGTAACCGACAAACTGAATTTACTTCCATAATTATTACTGACTACCCAAAAACGAAAGATTTTTTTTTCCTCCAAGAGGCTGCATATTAAGTGTAGCAA
This sequence comes from Penelope pileata, assembly GCA_013396635.1. NCBI lineage: Eukaryota > Metazoa > Chordata > Aves > Galliformes > Cracidae > Penelope > Penelope pileata. The sequence goes on along the minus strand of WBMW01002715.1, from coordinate 269,605 downwards.
GCTTTTTTCTTTCCTTCTCCCTTAAGAGTTGTTTTTACAACACCAGCATATTTTTAATGCAAATACAATATGACTGCAGGTTGTTTTTTCTTTAATGGTATAAGAACAAACTTCAGTAATCACGAGAAATCAAAAGAACCCTATCTGACAAAATATATTCAAAACTAAATATATTTCAATATAATTTATCTCAGAGAATGATCATAAGTAGAAGCAAAGCATCCAACTTGGTAACAAAGATGTAGTACAGAATGTATAAAAATATATACAGCAAGCAACATATTAGAGAATATTTAACAGATACCAGAATAAACTATTGTTTAAATATCAAATTGAAACACAGAACACAAATCCCAGTCATTATCTTTAGCTTTTGCTCTCTATTTTTTTTAAAATAACCAGTTTGTTGTTTTTGTTTGTTGTGAATCATTGACAGACAGAAAATAACTTTAGTATATTCAACAAAATAATTAGCCAGTAGCTTTCAGGTAATAGAAAACATCCTGATAAACTGAAACTAAATGCTAGCTAGGTTGCTTTTCTTGCACACTTTCTTAGTGATCATTTTTTATTAAAGGAAATTCCTTCCTTAAAGCTTTTTGTTCATTAGTCAGTCCTTCAGTAGAGTCCTTCATTAAAGCACTTTAACACCAAGAATAAATATGACTTATTATTCAGAGCTCTGTATCTCTTTAAATGTAGTATTTAAAGTTGTAGGTACATCACTACTTGGATCATTACAATAGGTATTAATAGGAGCAAAAACAAGCTTTTCCACTGAATATTTAGCTATTTTATAAATCTGTTGATTATGTGACTCTCCTACCGGGCAACAGTGGCAGAGGGAAGAAGTCCAGTCAGTCCAAGGATCCTCTTCCTAAAGAGAAGACAAACATGACTCATATCACATCTGGAGATAAACTACGTTTCTTAAACTGGGAAAGCTTACAATAAAACCTTGATCACATTTAGAAGCATGTTTTCCCATGCAGGCAGAAGTATTCAGCTATTTTTTGAAATACATAAACGTAAATCATCACATATGGGAAAGAAAAAAATATAATGAAGACAAGTATAGGGAAATGAGTGACTCAAATTGGCATCTTCAGGATGGTCATTGTATTTTCCCCACCCCAAAGTATAACCATCAGATTACTGTACCCCACTCATCAACAGCAGCTGATTATCATACATAAAAGCACATCCATATTGATAGTATGTGTGACAACCACAATTTTTGAAGGGGATACATTTAACCCTGGTACCAACAAAGGAATGAGTTATCCAGACACAAAAATTATGCAATTGAAAACTTTCTGATTTTTGTTTTCCCTTCTCAACAAAGACCTAAAAATCCACACAAAACATCCAGCTATGCCACACAGTACATATGAAGAGATTTGGTATCACCCTGAGACATCTCATTCACCTAATGCCAGCCTGCAGAAAATGAAGCAGTGGTGTTGCAAATCCCTAGAGACTTAACTCAGGCCGAGACACTTATGCTCCACTGCCCACGGTCCTCTCGACTGTAGGATCTAAACACCATTCTGATCAAGAACAGAAGTAGGGCTTGCTGCATTCTGTTAAATCATAGCCAGAGCAACAGAAGAAAAAAACAACGCCTCTCATATGGCAACCCATTGCCACTGAGTGTCCCCATTAAACAAAAAAAAAACTCAAATCAATGTACGTCACAAAAGCAATTCTACACAACAAGATATAGGATATTGACAGCAAAGATGACTCTGCTCTGTTCCTGTTAAAATTATGCCACTGAGAAGCAAAGAATTCAAAGTCTGTAGGGACAGAAATAATATGTGAGATTTATTCCAAGGAAGAGGGCAGTCAGCAGGGAGTGACATCCTCATCTCTAATTCATGCTCCCAAGACAATTTAAATTCATTCAGCCACTCCTTATGATAAACTACTTGGAGAGACAAGACAAGTTTGAAAACTCTTGGACAGAACCACTGAATCTTCCAACTCATGCCAGTAATTGAAGATAGATTGTTAAATAAGTTATTCAATCTCTCATCCTTCACATCAATGTTTAAAGAAAGCAGATACACAAAACTTTAAGAATCCCTGAGTATGATTGAGTGCTTGGTGTGGCCTGGAAACACTAACAAAGCAGAGACACTTTGACAATTAAATTGAGGACTGTAATGGCTGAACGTGTGTGCCAAACTGCTTTAGCTGTTGTACATTGCCCAGAAGTAAAATCCTAGACACTCTAGAGATATAAATTAAAATAACGAGTCTTCTGATTTCAGGCATCTTCTCAGTTACGCAGCAGCTGAGATTTCTTGGATCATATTTTTGAACTTCAGCACTTAATTCTTCTTAAATCTTGCTTTAGGTATGCAAGTCCTTTATTGGATCTCACAGATAAACTCCGCTTCTCAGTGCCTCTGTACGTCTTTGGTATTTGCAACCCTGTTGTGCTTTGCCTCCCTTTATTGTAATGAGATCCTTATCTCTCTAACATGTAGTTAACCGTTTATCTCGTATGTGGTTGCTTTTTTATATTCACCAGTGCATTCATCACCAGTGTAATTAAATCATTTTATAAGCGCCCTATTTCAGAAACTCATACTGCAGTACTGCACAAAAATACGAGATACCCGTAGCAGCCTAGCTCAGTTCATTTCACCTTAACTTCCAAGACTAAGCCGCAAAAGCAACTTGGTTGAATCTCATACCTCAAAAGTGTTCCAAAGGAAAAGGTTAGGGCTTGCTTTACTGCAGCAATGCTGAGCTCTTTTGCGCTTAGAAGTCTGCCCACTGGAGCTACCTCACTAAAGCTCCAAAAGGTCTTCCAAGCAACAAAGAACAAACTGAAACAAAACAAAACTAAGTTGCTTCTGAGGATTCATTGTTCCTTAGCTGCAGCTGAAGTGATTCTACCATCACTAAGGTCTTCAGAAGTGATGCCATTCAAGCTTTTTCTTTTTATACAGTCTGAGGTAACCTTTTTTACATGTATTTGCTTTTTATTTTAGGAAAAAAAAAAAAAGGTGTTAATAGCGTCTCAGCAGAACATTTCGCTCTCAGGAAAAGTAAGCTTTAAAAATCAGAAGAGTATGAATATTATTTGCTTAATCTGATCTTTCTCCAATTAATTTTACTTTGCCTTTGGTGCACATAGCTTGGCAAAATTTACAACAGCTGGATAGTTAACTACCTTTAAAGAAATACAGGGAAAATAGCCAGAAAGCCATTATCACATTTCTTGTAGAATATAACTACTTTCCTTGGATTAACTACTTTTTCTTGGGATATGTCAAGAGAGACTGTAGGGCTCAGCTCCAGATTTCCAGCATGCAGGCATTCAGCTTTAGGTTCACTGCCTGCCACTGCCTGTTCCCTTAGCCTGGATGGGTTTTGCTTCGTTTTGTTTATACTGCTGTTTATTTCTGAGGATCTCAAATCAGCATAATTTTGTATAATTTGCACAAAGCACGGTTAAATACAATTTCAACACTATCTTATTGTCACTGCATGCTGAATTGGGCTGCACACATCATCAGTGCAAGGAATTGCTTACAGAAACATCAAGTCAATAGCTTAAAAAGCATAAGCAACGTACTTCTTCCTCACTGTACTGAGAGCATAACGCTTTGCAGGCATCTTCCTGAATGAGGACAACCCAAGACTTACACAAGCAGTTGTGAAATACTGCTCTACAGAAGGAAGGGGAAGGACAATCCCTGGTGTCTTTTTTAGAATAGCCCACGCAAACTCCAACTGCAGGGATTCGTGTTGTTGTCTTACAGCATCATTCATCTCACCCTACAGCACGGAAAAAAGCCCTGTGTGCGTTATTTTTAATTGAGTGTTGGTGGAACTATGCATGTTATCTAATCTAGTAAAAAGCTGCAGCTTTTTTCCCCCCTCTTACATAACTATCACATCCTGATGGTAACGCAGTGAAATATTAGGAAATTGAGTTTTTTCTTGATTAGTTACATATGCCAGAGGTGGCACACTGCACCAAAAACCAGGCTTGAAGAAACAACTGTAGCTTAAAGATGTAACAACCACAGTGGGCAACAGCAAGGTCCAACTAGGCCCAGTATCCTGCTTCCAAGAGCCATCAAAAACAAGCACCTAAAAAATTAGGACAAGGTGAATGTACAGTCAAATTTGTCCTCAAGCAATCTGCCACGTTCCAGAGATCCATGTTCTGGGGATTTCCTGACACAAAAGTGATTAATTTTACATAAGGGATTCTTTACTGTGAGCTTCTCTCAACACATCTCAAGCCCAACCCTAGTGTGCCATGCTCTGAAATTACCTGATAGCCAGAGGCTTCCCCCCCCACATGCCTGCAACATATTTAAAGCTGAGGTATTTAATGACATATGTGAAGTCTTTACCTTTAATCTATTTAAGCACTCCAGTGCCTTTCCACAACCATTCAGAACATACATAGCCAAAAAAAACCCTTTTGTCTCCCTAAATCTAGGCAATGGTCTTTGGATGCATGAAGTCCTGAGTTTCCAAAAGAAACAAAATCTCTGCTCATTTCCCTGACACTTTGCCAACTCATACTTGACACAGCTAAAGCAGAACCCATAACCCCTTGAAACCATTCATAATGATTGGAACCATTCTACCCCACCCCACTGCCATTCCAGTTCATACCACAAGCAGCTTTTACTTTGATCTCCCCTCCGGCTGTCACTCCCTAGCTCACACTGACTATTTTTAATGAATAATTATTCTAAGACTCTCCTATCTCTTTGCATTTAAAACACACTCATGTTCCCCTCTGCCATTTCAATTAGCGTAACATCTTTTTTCTTTGACTTTAGGAAGTTAAAGGGCACTGTAAATGCAAAGGATGGGTTTTAGGGGGGATGAGCTCAGACAACACACCTGGGTGTAAACCCAGGTGTCTGCTTATTTGAAGCCGTGGCAGCTCTGCCCACAGACTTAGCAGCCCTCAGCATCACCCTCCAGCCTGTGATACACGAAACACAGCTGAAGGCAGCTATAGCCTTGCTCCTTCCACGATCTGTTCTCCTGACGAGGAAGTCCTGCCTGGAAGGAACTGCTACATTTGCCTGAGATTTCCCCAATTATGACACTCTTCCACATCATGCCTGCTGTGAACGCACAGCAGCCACACAACAGACTCTGTGCTCTCGTTAGAGGCCAACAGACACCTGGAAACTCCAGGCAGTGCCCCACGAACGTGGTTGCTTAGCTCAGGCAAAGCAGACAGGGGACTTCCCGAAAGCCCTGCGCTCCCCGTTCCGTGTCCCCGGAGAACCCCGTGGCCGTTAGGGCGCTGCCTGCACACGGCAGCCCCAGCCCGCATCCCGCCGCCGCGCTGCACGGGGAAACAGCAACGGCGAGAAGAGGAAGGCACGCACGAACCTTAACAACAAAGAATTCGAGCTCCTGTCTTATCGCGTCCTATGCTTTAAATAAGGCAAAAGCCTCGCGAAACAACGCCGGGGTCGGTGCTGCCCCGCTCGGCTGCCTCCCCCCACCCCAGCAGCGCTGACCGCCGCCCGACCCCCACCAGAGAAGCCCCAACCCAGGAGCACGAAGCTGCCCCTTTTCCCAGCAACCCACCCTCCCTCAGCCGCGGAGAGGCGGCGCGAGCAGCGCCCGGGCTCTAAGGGGCACTCCCAGCCCCGCAGGTCCCCCGCGGGTCCGCCCCCCACGTGACTCACGCGCAAACCGCCCAACACAACCCCGCCCCTCCCACTCCGTTACAGAACGCGCGCGCGGCGTTTTGTAACCGCGACGCTCCCGCCCCCGGCGCAGACACCAATGACGGGGCGGCGCGGCGGTCAGCTGACCCGGCGCTTTATGTAAGCTGGCGGGGCGAACGCGCGCG